>JARYGA010059936.1:0-34193 GCA_030545235.1 Helianthus tuberosus
TTCAGGAATAGTTCGCGAACACGTTAATTTCCTTAACGAACGAACACGAACATGGCCTTGTTCTTGTTCGTTCGGTTCTTTTACAGCCCTATAGTAAGTCAAGTTATTAATCGTCAATTTGGGAGAATTATTATGAATTTTAGGTACCCATTTTGCAATCAATGGACAGTTGTTGTTAATTGAATTGAATTGGCTCAGGTGTTTATATTTCTTTATAATTTTAGGTTATTTTGTTGTGATTTTAGTTTAAAGTATGTGGTTTTTAGGTTAGAGATGTAAGAAATAGGGTTCCTTAAGACCATCTCCAATAAAGCATTTGTTTGGGTTGTTTTTAGGCATTTTTCCACCTCATCAGTTTATCATTATTGTGGGTGTCATTTTTAGCTTTTGTATTTGAGATACATACTTCACGAAGAATGCATATTTGAGAAGCCTTTTGTCAGGTGGTGGGGCCAAAGGGTGGGGGGTTGGGTGATAAATTAAAAAAAAAAAAAAAAACCTTTAAATATATAAACACTTTATATAAACCTTGAAATTTTATAAATAATAAATATTGTTAAACTAAAAGGATTTATTAATGTTTTAACTTTCAAAATGTTTTTAAATTTCAAATTTTATAATTTTCCCTTCATAAAAGTATCTAAATATTTCTTATATTTTTTTATTAAAGTAAAAAACTGATAACTAAAAATAATTTAAAATATTTAATTTTTTAATTTTAAATATTTTAAATTTTTATCCATCAAAATAATTTAAAGGATTCTTAAATATTTTATTGAAAGAAAAAGATAGGTAATTAAAATTAAATGTAAAAGGTGGTGATGATGTGGCAATGTTTTTAAGTGTTTTTGTGTTTTCTTATTGGGTGGGTTTTTGATGTTTTTGAAGGGTGAGTGTTTTTCTGATGTGGCAGCTGACTGGACATGTTTTTAGGTGTTTTTAGGTGTTGTTATTGTGGATGCTCTAATTTCAAATTTCTGATGTATGTTAATTTTTTCGATTATTGTGTCGCTGGTTTTTTGGTTGTTTTATCTGAGTGGATAATTGCTTATTTCTCTTGCAGAATGGTATAGGTGGTCTTATGGTTCCGGTAAGTTTCTTTTATTCTTCGTTTTTTGTGTCCTTTTTATTTGTTCATTGAGACCATTGTAGGTGATGGTGTTGATTTCGTGGTTTTTAACTCACTAACACTTTTAAGATGTTATGGAATTAGTTTATTTTTGTTAGTTTTGTTACCCTGTGTTTGTTATGTTTTTAGTCGCTTATGTGGTGTACTATTTTAGGCAATCTGGCCAAGCAAGTCATGAAATTCGGAAAGAGTTTAAGCAACCAGATCGACGGTACGTACTAGAATGGATAGACAAGTTCTTATCCTACAAAGAACTAAGACCTTGCGTAGTGGGGCGCGACCACCACCCATAGCGCCGAGATGGCGCCATGCACACCAAAACAAAGGGCGCTATGCCCAAAAAAATTTTGAAAGCGCGATAATTTTCGCGGCGCCATGCATTTGGTTTGTGTTCCCTCCACTCTCACAGAGATATATACATACATATATATGTATAATTTAAGGGTTTATTAATTAATTGGGTAATGACGAGGTAGGGGCGTTATGACTACGGGCTTAAATGCATAAGGCCCCATAACGCCCACACGCTGACGTGGCTCGCCACGTGTCGCATAACGCCCACAAAGGGGCGTTATGACTACGGATGGCCTAAAAGAACGGTTGAAACTCATCAGATCTGGTGACTATTGGCAGACACGGTTTTCGGTGTAGAGGAGGTTATGGGAGGATATATTAAGAACTGATCTGAAATGTTAGTCGCTTTCGTTTTTTTACTGTGGTTTTGTATTTTTTTAAGTTTTTTTTAAACATTGGTTGGGGATGAACCTCGACCCATCGAACATTTGGTTGTTTGTTGTGTTTTTTTCAATTGCTAATTCGAATGCATTGTACAGGATGCTCTAATTGCTTACTTGAAATTTGTAAGGGTTCTATTGAATTACATATCCTAACTTCCGCTTATGGTTTTTAAGATAAGATTTCGCCTTCTCAATTTTGTCACGTAGTTTTATTCTTCGTTATGCTCTATCTAACCCAATCCACATAATAGGTTTCCCATGGTTCTTGCAACTTTTAAAAATAAATCCAATGCTACTGTTTCCGAAATGGAATCACAAGAAAATGTGGATGGTGACAAGGTTAGGTGTCGACGGTACCATTTACGATTCCGGCGGTGAAGAGAAGTTGTACACAGCGGCGACATAGATCACAACGAAAAGGAAGGATGAAATCAAGATGCGAACTGGATTATGAATAGATGTTTAAAATGAAGAAGATGATAGGATTTATGTATATTTTCATTTTCCACCCTTAACTAAAAGAACTTTATTATACAACATTACAACCTTAAGGTTTGGTTTAATATTAATCTAGATAAATCCCTAATCTTAACATGATCAAATTAATCTAATATTTTTTGTTACAATTACAATTACTAGTTAACGATATACGAATCTATTTAAAATACGAACACCGCTAATGAACATGTATTGAATAAAATGTTCGATTAAAATTGCAAATAAAGTTCGATGGATTGTACAAAGTAATAAGTGGTCTAAACATGACATAATAATTTGGTATAATGTTACTTTATAATTACACAAAATAATTTCATAATATCCATTTAAAAATATATATATAAATGTTACGCATATATTAAGATAGTCATTTAATTGTTTTTCTTTGGACGTTCGGTATAATCGAAGAAGACCGGCTGTTTGAACACTAGGGTTTTGGTCCGGTGTGTTTGTGTAACGAAGAAGAACTGGGTTTCTTTTGTGACAAATTGAAAGCGTCGGGAAAACTGGTTATCTAACGAAAAAGAAACGCAGACTTTCGTTATTTTGTTTTTAGTTAATTAATAAGTATAATATTTATAATCATTAGGTAATCATTACTTAATTATTAATAATAATAATTATAAAATTAAATTAGGTTTTTATATAAAATATTAAAAGTTAAATATATTATTCTATATAAATAAATAAAATTAAAAAAATGGGGTCTTGTTATTGTTTGGTGATAAGTTTTGACAGGTTTGAAGGCGCGGTATAGAAAAACTGGTTCGTGCGTTTTTCAAAGAGTTTGAGTTAGCAAGTACACGGGTTCTCGCTTTGGGCTTGTGTTGTGGAAACAGTTAAAGGCGCACATTTTTGGGGGGATCACACTTTCGAGGGATCACATTTCTGGGGATCATACTTTCGGGGGATCACAGTTCAAAATCTTAAAAATGTCTTCTAAGAGAGAGGTGCTTGAGCAGGAACTTCAAGGATTCAGATACTCATATGGTGAATCTATAGAAGCACTTACAGGCCGGTTTGCTGAACTGCTCTCTGAAATGGAGAAAGCTGAGATTGAGGTGTCTACTCGCACGAGCAACAGAAAGCTTCTGGATGCTATAAAAATGATTCCAGATCAGGCAAACTGTAGTTGGTTTAGAAATGTTAATCAGATAATTGTGACAACCGACTGCTACTGTTACAAAATGAAGACGGATGAGCTGATCTCACTCATCAAATCATATGACAATGCTGACAAGCAGTCTACTCAAGGTATTCAAATTCACGACTACACTCCTTCTGAGGCTGAGGTATGTATAGATGATGTTTGTTGTACTGTAAAATGTAGAGAGAAAGTAAAAGGTTTTAAAGAACAGGCTCAATCGCTTACTATGCAACTTCAATGTACCAAATCCAGTAGCTACGAAGTTAAAAAGAAACTGGATGGGTTTAAGGAAATGGTAGAGGCTCAAAAACGTGACATTTGAAAGTTGCATAGTGATCTAAGCGAAGCAAAATGTCGATATCTCCACTTCAAGGAGCTATCTGAAAAATTAACTGTTGAATTAAACGACTTAAAATCGACTTTTGAAAATACGGAATTTAATTTCAAAAAATTTGATGTTTCTAGTGAAAAGGTCGAAAAGATGATTAAATAACAGTTAAAATACAGTAAGAAGGAAGTGAGGAATAAAGGATTGGGATTTGTATGCATACCTCCACCATACAATCACAATTACACCTCAATTCCCATGACTGATGAGGAGATAGCCGACTTGTCTGAAATGGAATATGGGAAGCCCGGGGATAGAAAGGTAGAGCCTGTTGAATCTAGGAAAGTAAAGATCACAAGGCCTGATAAAACTGAGATCACTTTAGAAAAACAGGCCTTCAAGAAAACTTTTGTGAAACCTGCTGAAGTTTTATACCACACTGAGACTTTAAATTTTGAGAAAAATGTAAGTGTTGATAACATTTTCAAGTATTGGAAAAAGAAGAGTCGTGTGAGTCACAACAATCATTTGAAAATAAATCAGCAACACAAGAGCCTGAGGTAAGAGCGCCTAGAGTTAATGCAGACAACATTGAGTTTGCCATGTTAAGAGGTTTGACTGAGTTTGTGAAAGAATTCAATAGGAGCAAACAAAGTGAATCTGCTTCATCATGTGACACATCTTGCGACACTTCTGAGACATCTACTTCTGAGAAATCAGAAATGGGCGAATCACCTAGTGTCAACAGTGCATCACCTAAGGAAGCAGAGGCATCTCAAACTGAATCATCAGCTTCATCTGATTCAACCAGTGACTCCTATGAAAAGACTGACTGTGATAATTCAGAGTCAGTTGTTTCAGTGAAGTCAACAAATGAATCATCTGAAAAAGTAGATTCAGATTCGCTTAAAGAAGAATCAGAAACAACATCAGGAGCCTCTGTTGAGTTAGATGGTAATGAGACTACAGAAGCCCCTGCTGCTCTTTCAAATGATAATGATTCTAGAACTTCTGAACCGAAGGTGTCACTCGAAACTACAAGCAATACTACGGCATCGCCTGACACCGTTTGTGAACAAGTGAACGTTACTGATGCTTCTACTTCATGTGCAGATGAGGTAATAGTAGAGGATTGGGTTGAGGAGGATGACATCGTTTGTCAAAAGGCTGACGAGGTTTGTTCTAAAACATCAAATTTGTCTGCTAATGCTCCTCCATATGTGAGAAAGGCTATTTCTGAGCCAGCTTTGAGAGGCCCTTCAGACAAATATGTGCCTCCAAAGCCAACAGTTAGAAATGAAAATGCTAAATCCAGTAAATGTGCTAACTATTGTAAACACAAACAGATGAAACAGGGCAGAAAGGTTGAACAGACTGCAAACAAATCATACAACGAGTGTTATAACTCATACTCAGCATCAGTTGGATGGAATGGATCGGGATATGCTCCTTACGTAAAGAAGCAAACATGTTACAATTGTGGCATACCCGGTCACATTGCGAGGAATTGCACACATCGTCCCTATGTGCCATACTATGCACAACATCAAAAGGTTACATCTAGGGATAGATCTTGTTCTAAGCCGATAAAAGTTGAAAAGCCTAAGGCAATGATGAATAAGAGTCCCAAGGTTAAACCATCTGATGGTGACTGGAATGCTGCAAAAACTAAACGAAAACAAGCTTTGAAACCAAAACAAGTTTTGAAAAACAAAAAGGTTGAAAAGCAATCTGATTTGCCAAAGGCACCTAAGAAATTAGAGAAGCCTAAACAAGTTTGGAAGGCAAAACAAAATGCAGCAACATCACCAGTCCTTGAATCTATAGGGAACATGTGCTTTCAAGAAGTGTCATACGTTGATGCTTCAGGAATACCCAGGACCACGATGGCCTGGGTACCAATGTCTTACTAATCTCCTTACTTTTCAGGGACAACCAAGGATGAGCTATTGACAATCCTTGGATGTTGATAGCGGTTGTTCCAGAGACATAACGGGTAACATTTCACTGTTTCAAAAGGTACATTTCTTTACAGTTGATATGTTTTGTTTGAGGAGATAAGAGAAGTAAGTAAGACAGGATCACCAAAAAGGTACAAAATCTGAATTTCATTTTCGAATTTTGATATTGATTAGTCTAATGATGGAACGGTTAAACAAAAACAACAAAAATATTTTCATTTTCTTTTGTGTTTCTCGTTGTAGATACGTTTTCGTTGTCAAGTAAATTTGTGCATAAGATTTATGCACAAATTTAGGGGGATATCTTAGGTTATCTGTAAATAAAAAAAAATCAAAAATACAAAAACATTTGAAAAACAGAAAAATCAAAAATATTTTGTTGCATAAATGGGAAATGAAATAACTTCACTATGTGGATTAAGGCTGACTCATGTAAGACCAATATTGAAATGGTCTGACTCCAGAGTGATGTGCTGGTAGGCTTTATCCTGATGGCTGGACTCTTTGACTGGTACTGCTTAGAACACTAAATTTATTCTATGACCTCAGGAAAGATCGGTCACTTGGAATTAGGACATGTCTATTTGAATGCGTGTGTGACGTCCTGATACACACAATTTCGTTCTAGTTCTGAAATCTTTTCTGTCCAACTCGTGTATCTCCTCTGTTTTGCGTGAGCAAAGACCTGGAGGTGCTAGGCAACGTCAGCTTCTGCTGCATCCAGATACATGCTGACCTAGCTGTACGTTGTCGTGCTATAGATCAAATACACCCGAAAGAGGCCCTCTAGTGCCCAAAAGAAACCCAAAAATAAAAACCTATATCAAACTGAGAAAATCTCATTTGATCTGTATATTATATCCATCTCTGTTGCTGATCTATTCTTTTCTCTTCTCAATCCAGTCCCAGTTAAGATTTCAGAATCCTAGAACGGGCTTGTGAAATATGTGGTAGGGAAACTGCATGTATGATAGCGTGTTCTGATTTAAAATTCCAGGATTTGATTGTGATTTAAATTGAGTGTTCATATAAATTAAATTGAAAAACATGATAAATCAGTTGCAGACCGTTACATGAAAAAGGCCTAAGGAGATAAGTTTAAGTGGACAAACATACTGACAATCGCTCGGATCACCCAAAGTAAATTAGTGTTGATAAGTGCAGTCTAGCCTGAAACACTATGATTTGATCCCATTGCAACTGTAATTGTATATTAGTTTCTTTGTTTACTTGTGTTTTGGTTTATATTCTTAGATTTAGAAATAAAATCAAAAATCCAAAAATAGAGTGTTTATTTGTTTTATTAAAAATTTAACCGTTCTTGAAGATTTGATTGATCATCATAGATTGAAAGAAATTTAAATTGTGAAATCTGAGTACAGATACTTGGATGTACCAAGTGTTCATGTGGTATTTCCCTCTGTTGCACATAAATGTTTGCTTATGAATTTCTGAGTATGTGCAGAATTTAAAATTCAAATCAAGAAACAGGGGTTGTTGAAGATTGAGATGCTGTTGGCTGCTGACAAAGCCTGAAGCATCACAAAAACAAGATGTGCCTGAGTCAGAAGCACCAGATACAAGTCATCTGACAGTGATAGTACATTTGAAGAGGTACATGTGAACCTGCTTGAAAAAGAAGACGCTGACAAAGAAAAGAGTTGATAAGAATCCTCCTCTTGCATTCTTTCAACAAGTTTTTTCAAGCAAAGCTGATCGTGATTTAGAAGAACAAAGAGCCCAAATTTTTAGAATGAAGACATGAAGCATCTTCCCAGATGATGAAGACTGCAGTTTGATAAAGACAACATAAACCTAGGGGGATATTGTAAGGCCCTATAATGGTGTAGGTTTACGCCTATCTTTATCAAACACAAATATAGGCTATTGGGCTTATCCTTGTAGTGGGTTAGATAGTAATGGAATAAGCCATGTGGGCTAATTAGTGATTTGGGCCTGTTTGGTTATTAGTTGTGCATGTGGGCCTGACCCAGTCTGTAACTAGGTCACCCTATGTAACTATAAATAGGGTGAACCTAGTTCATTATCAGGTTAGACATTTTTGAGAGGTTCTTCAGTATTTTAGATTTCTGTGTTGGTGTACCAGACGGTTCTCTAGAAACCGTGTGCACCTTGGTTGTTATAATCGATTGTTTGTTCTTGTTCTTCTACACTTTTCTCAGTATTCCACGCTTTGATTAGTGTTTGATATCCGATTGTGTTGTTTTGGGACTTACAACCTACTAACCGTTTATCATTTTACTAATTACAAGATATCTAAAGACCAAATCTAAACTGTTGTCACAAATATGCACCAACACATTCCACTTACGTTTGTTGTTGGTAATAGGAGCAATCACAGCACTACGTTCCGGTAGTGTACCGCGTTCAACTTCTTGGTCGGTGATCTTGTGAGCCAAACGAATGATCCGCAGAAAGTTGTCGAGATTAGCAGGGTAACTATACTCTTGATCCGGGGCGCTAACCCGTTGAGATACAACTCGATTCGCTTGTAGGGTGGGTTTGATAAGTTGGGGCACATCTTCGTCAGCTCCTGAGAACGCTTCGTGTAGGCTTCAATCTCCGATCCCACCATTTTCATATGATAGTACTTGTTCTCTAGCTTTTGAATTTGATCGCGGGGCCAGTACTCCTCCCGTGTCAGCTCCTTCACTCTATCCCCGGCCAGACAGTTACACATTGCAAATGCTGATTCGGCTTTCTCAAACAAACGAAGGAGTCCAACCGCTCCTTCAGTCCCACTGAATGATTGCGGCTTACAATCCATGAACATCTTGAATGTACAGACAGGCTGATTGCTGGTTCTGGTGTTGACCTGAAGGTAAAAGAATGTACGACGCACAAATGTGAGTTCGAATACACGAATAAAGAACAAGAATCTTCTTGTTGTAAGTGTCGTACCAGCTTACTGAGCAGCTAAAGCCTCTGATGTGTTAAAAATGCAACATATAAATTTCATCAAATGAGGCATAAAACTAACCCTTTTTTAGTACTAATGTTGGAAAAAGTGTGCTTTTGTCTTCCTTTTGTATTTTCAGGATTAAATGAGCTCAAATTAACAAAAGAAGCAAAAAGACATCAAAATCTAACATAAATACAAGAAAAGGAACAAGACGTGACATGCCCGACCCCACGACAGCATCTTCCCAAGCAAAACAAGATATCAGAAGACTGAACACGCCCCGTGCTCAGCCAGCACGGGGGCGTGCCCAAGTGTCAGCAGAAAAGACAAAGTGGTAGAAGCTTCTATTTCCCACCACGGGGGCGTGCTCAGCGGACACGGGGTCGTGGTCAACTATAAGATTCGCACAATCCAGCAAATCTGCATAGTACAAATTTTCTTCTGCACCACGGGGTCGTGCTCAGCGGACACGGGGGCGTGGTCAACTAAAAAGACAAAACTGCATTAAATGAAGAAAGAGAAGGATGTGGACACGGGGCCGTGCCCGAGCTTCTGTTCAGCCTATAAATAGAAGTGCTTGGCTCAAGCTCAAACCATCCCTTGGCACACCACCTCTCTCACACTTCACCCACCACCCACCACCACCGTATCACCATCATCCACCACCATCATCCATTGTCCATCGTAGAGTGTGTGAGTCATCTCGGGATCCAAGATTGATCGTAAGAGTTCTTGACAATCAAGGCCATGTTTGCCTAAGTCTCTTACATCACTTGGTGAAGACAAAGTGTCTAGTGTAATACTTTTTATTTCTAATCTTTTCGCACTTTTTATTTGGTTTCGTATTAATGACTTTAATAACTAGTTGCTTATGTTGAAGGTGATCTTTCTTTATCGTTTGTCCGTGGTGTCTTGAAATTATTTTACTGTCTATATAAAATAAAAGATTTTCACCATTCATATCTCCACGGTCTATATGGAGGTATGTTGGCTACCTGGTCGGGGGTTAAGGGAACGGTTTGGTAAAGATCTTGCCATTGTTCAGCGTTTAGAGGTCCTGCAATGGACCTGGGTCAAATTTAGTAGGACCTCCTTCAATACTTAACGGTATTGGATGGCGGGGGTCCAAACTCTTTGATCCCCTCATAAGTTAACTACTATTAATACAATAACCCGGCTATTTAGGACTGTATCCCTGCTGACTCAGACTACTTAGTCGAGGGTAACGTCACCTCCAAAAGAGGGGCCTACCATAATTTGCATTAATAACTTAATTAATTATCTTCCAATAATCCACTCTTTTAGGATTGTATCCTTGCTGACTCAAACTACTGGGGTGAGGGTAACGTCACCTTCAAAAGAGGGGCCTACTACAATAACTAAGATAATCTCTTAAAATAGTGCAAAAGTGCGGAAATAATCAAATGTTACACTAGATACGAGTCGGAACCAAGTGATTCATCTTGTCTATCTGTTTTTCTTTTTATTTTTATTTTTATTTTTCAGCATTTTAGTTAATTTTTATTTTTCTTAGTTTAAAACATTTTTCTAAACTTCTTTTTGATTTGATTAGACGTTGAGGATAAACCGGTACTAAAAGCTCTTGTGTCCTTGGACGACCTCGGTATCTTACCAACACTATACTACGCTCACGATGGGTGCACTTGTCCATATGTGTGTCTAGTGTTAGTAAATATCGTGTTTTATAAATTTAAAACTTGACTAAAAAGTGTTAAAGGGGCTTAAAATATACACCTAATATATATAACACTCGACTACGCATCAAGTTTTTGGCGCCGTTGCCGGGGACACAAGGATTTTAAGAAAGTTAGGAATCAACGGCCTAATCGTTTTTCTTGTTTTTCATTTTTTTTAGGATTTTTTTTTAGTTTTTATGTTTCTGCAGAGCTCAGCACGGGCCGTGCCCAGCATCATCACTGGCAGTTTTTATTTTCTGAGTTACAGAGAGCTGAACACGGGGCCGTGTCGGTGCAACACGGGGCCGTGTCAAACTCCCAGTAACAGGGATCCAGAAAACAATCACTGTATCTCTAACCACGGGCCGTGTTCACCGAGCACGGGGCCGTGGTGAACATTCTGACCAACGTTCTTTTCTGTTTTTATTGCAGGACTTGGAACCCAGGTGCCACATTTGAACCTCCTACGTAGTGCATGAGCTCCAGTTCTAGTAGAGACATAAAAGAACCTCTAGAAGAACCCGAACGCTTTCTCAGAAAAAGACTTAAAGCTAAAAATCAAGAGAAAGTTTCGGGGGACCCACTTCCAATGGCGGACCAACGTACCCTCATGGATTACCTACGGCCCACCGAAGGCAATCTCGGCGCCGCTATCAATGCACCGAATGTCGAAGCCAACAACTTCGAACTTCGGCCGCATTTGATACAAATGCTCCAAAACTCCGCAACCTTCCATGGGCTTGCGGACGAGGATCCCCATCTACATATTACTAATTTCTTGGAAATATGTGATACTTTTCGGATCAATGGAGCATCAAACGACGCCATTCGCCTTAGGATGTTTCCATTTTCACTAAAAGACCGAGCTTAGGCTTGGCTTAACACCGTCCCAGTTGGCTCGGTAAACACCTGGGATGAACTAGCCCAAAAGTTTCTATATAAGTATTTCCCTCCTGCTAAAACGGCTAAATTAATGACTGAAATTAATACATACTCACAAGAGGATGGGGAATCCTTATATGAAACTTGGGAAAGGTTCAAGGAGCTTCTAAGAAAGTGTCCTCATCACGGTCTAGCGGTGTGGCAACAAGTATCCACTTTCTACAATGGATTGTTGCCACACACAAGACAAACACTTGATTCAAGCTCCGGGGGACTTTTAGGTAATCGTCGCCCAAATGAAATATATAATCAAATTGAGGAAATTGCTCAAACCAATTTTCAATAGCACACTCCCCGATGTAATAAATCTATTTCCCCGGGCGCCCATAAGGTTGATGAAAGCACCTCTTTACAAGCCCAAATCGAGGCCCTCTCTTCGAAAATCAAAAGGCTAGAAATGACAAAAACGGCCTCGGTTATGGCTTGTGAAGGGTGTGGTGGGTCACATGAAAATTGGATTTGTATGAAAGAATTAGATGAACAAGCAGAAACGGTAAACTACATTGATAATAGACCTAGGTCGTCGGGTCCTCCAACGGGTACCTACAACCAAGGATGGCGTAACCACCCAAATCTTGGTTGGAGAGATCCCGGCAATAGTAGTAACCAACAAAACCAACGAACTAATTTTCAACAACCACAAAATTTCTCTCAACAACAAGGTGGAAGAGAAAGGCTTGAAGATACCATATCTCGCCTCATCTCCGACACCGAAAAGAAAAACTCGGATCGATTTCAACAATTGGAATCGAATTTTAGAAATCAACAAGCTAGCATTCAAAACGTTGAAAAACAATTAAATCAACTAGCTCAAAATTTCTCCGAGAGACCACAAGGCGCGTTACCAAGTAATACCGAAACCAACCCAAAGGCGCAAGTACACCTCATCACATTGAGAAACCGAACCGTGGGTCCCGAGGATGCCCCATTACCACCGGTTGAAGGAAGTCAACGCCAAAGCACGACTTCACCTACACCTCAACCAGAAAAGGCTTCTTCACCAAATCAAGAGCCCACCAAGACTCCTCCAATTCCGTACCCCGGTAGGGTAAATCGTCAAAAGACCGATGAGCAATTCGCAAAGTTCGAAAGTTTACTAAAACAATTGCATGTCAATATTCCTTTTATTGAGGTCCTAACCCAAATGCCTAAATATGCAAAATTCATGAGGGATTTCCTCACTCACAAAAGGAAAATTGAATCATTGCAATTAGTTAACTTAGGCCAAGAATGCTCCGCTTTAGTACTCAACAAACTTCCACAAAAGAAAATCGATCCCGGGAGCTTAACAATTCCTTGCTCGATTGGGAAGTCCCCCGTTCGTAATGCATTAGCCTATCTTGGGGCTAGCATTAACCTCATGCCCACGTCAATGTTCAAACGACTCGGCCTAGGAACAACAAGCCCTACAAAGATGAGCATACAACTCGCCGACAGGTCCGTCAAATTTCCACAAGGTGTCGCTGAAAATCTACTGGTCAAGGTTGACAACTTCGTTTTTCCAACCGACTTTGTCATCCTAGACATGGAAGAAGACACCGATGTCCCTCTCATCCTCGGGAGGCCATTTCTAGCCACCGCCCAAGCAGTGGTGGATATGAATGACGGAATGTTAACATTGAAGTTTGGGGACGAGGAAGTGAAGTTTGAATGTGGAAAGAAAATAGAGGAAGAAGACCCGGTCAACTACATGAAGGTCATAGACTCAAGCTTGGATGACGCTGTCCGACGGTGTAACATGGGATGCAATACATCCCACTTGGGTAACATGTGACCAGGCTTTGGGTCTAGCCAAGGACCCTTATAAACGTGGCGCACCACGGAGGCATTCCGCGGAACTATCCTTAGTTTAGTTTAGATTAATTTTCTTGTTTTCTAGTTAGTTTTAATTTTCAGGAATAAAACACACTTGAGATGGGAAAGGATGCAAGGGAAACTTGAACCAGCACTCCATGCAGGAAAACAGAACCGTCCGACAAATTTCTTCGTTTACAGTAAGCTCGACACGGGCCGTGTCCACCCAACACGGCCCCGTGCTGCACAGTCTGCAGAAAAAGACCCAGTTCAGGTAACTGGACGCAGACCGTGTTCACCCAACACGCCCCCGTGTCCAGGCTTCTGTTTCTCTTGTTTTAATTTTGTTACTGGCACTTGAACACGGGGCCGTGTTCAGCGCCCAGTAACACAAAAATTTTTGCTTTTTCACACCTTTTACACATTCAATCAACCTAAAAACTTATTTTTGTGACACATTGAGGACAATGTGTAATTTAAGTGTGGGGGGGATGCTAAAACCTTGAATCTTACAAGTCCTAAATACAAGCCTTACACAAAACTCTATTGGAACCGCTAATCACCCCAAAAAAAAATTCAAAAATTTTCATTTTTTTTTTACTTGTCTAGGTTTAACTCGGGAATTTCAAGTTCTAAAAAGGTTATATTTTTACGAATTTACAACCGATAGCGTCGTGATAAAAATAACCAACATAAGAAAATTATGAAAAGGCATGACAAGCTTAGTTAAAATTTAATTATATATATTTGATCACATAAAAACCCATTCCCACAAAAGTGAATTTTGAGCCTTTATTGAGCATACAATTACATATCATTAGACTAAATGCTCATTTTTCGTTTCTTGTGTGAATAGCCACTTGGTTCTTACGACTTTAGAACTTGCCATGACGATACATTCCCGGTCCTTACCAACTTAAACCCTAGTAAGTAAATGATGGAGGCATTAGGACTAACCCTTATTATTTCTACACCATTATTTTTCTTTTTTTTTACCACCTACCCAAAATCCCCCTAGTTAGCCCCTTTGAGCCTAAACCTTTTCATTTCATAACCCAAACCAAACACCCTTTTACCCACCAAAACCTTTTTCATTTTTACCACTTTGTGTTTAGTAACAAGTTAAGTTTTTCGTATGACTTTCAAAAAAAAAAAAAAAATGTTGATGATGAAGCAAAAGAAAATAAACAAACAAGTTCATCAAAAATAACTTTGTTTGAATAATAGCTTCATCAAAATAAAAGTTACAAAAATAGAAAGTCTTACGAAAACCGACACTTGTTACGCTTTTTAGCCCTTTTTCTACTAACCACCAACCCAACCACCTACCTTTAACCCAAGCCTAACCCTTCACCCACAAAGTCCTCTTGATATTTACAAAGGTATATAAGTTAAAAAGGAGGAGGATTGATTGCTTGGCAAGCCTATGGTAGGAGTAAGTTCCATGCCGCTCTCGAGTGATCCACAAAAATACATTTTCGGCCGAGTGTTGAGTGATCCCCGTGAGGTATGTGAACTTGTATATAAATAGAATTTTAAAGAGGCATGTTATGCCCTAATAAGTAATTTATCTTATGAAAAGTTTTAAATAAATCATGACGAATAGGATTGTAAATAAATAAAAATAAAATTAAATAAAGAATCTTGGAAATCCCGACACTCTACGACAAGCCCAAAACCCTTCTTCTCTACCCATTCCATTTGGGAGTGTAATAGCCACATATTAAAGAGTTTTGCTTGAGGACAAGCAAAGATTCAAGTATGGGGGTATTTGATGTGTTAAAAATGCAACATATAAATTTCATCAAATGAGGCATAAAACTAACCTTTTTTTAGTACTAATGTTGGAAAAAGTGTGCTTTTGTCTTCCTTTTGTATTTTCAGGATTAAATGAGCTCAAATTAACAAAAGAAGCAAAAAGACATCAAAATCTAACATAAATACAAGAAAAGGAACAAGACGTGACATGCCCGACCCCACGACAGCATCTTCCCAAGCAAAACAAGAGATCAGAAGACTGAACACGCCCCGTGCTCAGCCAGCACGGGGGCGTGCCCAAGTGTCAGCAGAAAAGACAAAGTGGTAGAAGCTTCTATTGCCCACCACGGGGCCGTGCTCAGCGGACACGGGGCCGTGGTCAACTATAAGATTCGCACAATCTAGCAAATCTGCATAGTACAAAGATTCTTCTGCACCACGGGGTCGTGCTCAGCGGACACGGGGGCGTGGTCAACTAAAAAGACAAAACTGCATTAAATGAAGAAAGAGAAGGATGTGGACACGGGGCCGTGCCCACTGGACACGGGGCCGTGCCCGAGCTTCTGTTCAGCCTATAAATAGAAGTGCTTGGCTCAAGCTCAAACCATCCCTTGGCACACCACCTCTCTCACACTTCACCCACCACCACCATAACACCATCATCCACCACCATCATCCATTGTCCATCGTAGAGTGTTTGAGTCGTCTCGGGATCCAAGATTGATCGTAAGAGTTCTTGACAATCAAGGCCATGTTTGCCTAAGTCTCTTACATCACTTGGTGAAGACAAAGTGTCTAGTGTAATACTTTTTATTTCTAATCTTTTCGCACTTTTTATTTGGTTTTGTATTAATGACTTTAATAACTAGTTGCTTATGTTGAAGGTGATCTTTCTTTATCGTTTGTCCGTGGTGTCTTGAAATTATTTTACTGTCTATATAAAATAAAAGATTTTCACCATTCATATCTCCACGGTCTATATGGAGGTATGTTGGCTACCTGGTCGGGGGTTAAGGGAACGGTTTGGTAAAGATCTTGCCATTGTTCAGCGTTTAGAGGTCCTGCAATGGACCTGGGTCAAATTTAGTAGGACCTCCTTCAATACTTAACGGTATTGGATGGCGGGGGTCCAAACTCTTTGATCCCCTCATAAGTTAACTACTATTAATACTATAACCCGGCTATTTAGGACTGTATCCCTGCTGACTCAGACTACTTAGTCGAGGGTAACGTCACCTCCAAAAGAGGGGCCTACCATAATTTGCATTAATAACTTAATTAATTATCTTCCAATAATCCACCCTTTTAGGATTGTATCCTTGCTGACTCAAACTACTGGGGTGAGGGTAACGTCACCTTCAAAAGAGGGGCCTACTACAATAACTAAGATAATCTCTTAAAATAGTGCAAAAGTGCGGAAATAATCAAAGGTTACACTAGATACGAGTCGGAACCAAGTGATTCATCTTGTCTATCTGTTTTTCTTTTTATTTTTATTTTTCAGCATTTTAGTTAATTTTTATTTTTCTTAGTTTAAAACATTTTTCTAAACTTCTTTTTGATTTGATTAGACGTTGAGGATAAACCGGTACTAAAAGCTCTTGTGTCCTTGGACGACCTCGGTATCTTACCAACACTATACTACGCTCACGATGGGTGCACTTGCCCATATGTGTGTCTAGTGTTAGTAAATATCGTGTTTTATAAATTTAAAACTTGACTAAAAAGTGTTAAAGGGGCTTAAAATATACACCTAATATATATAACACTCGACTACGCATCAGCCTCTGCCACTCGTGTGTTGATAAGATATGTCAATTCCGCATGGGTCATGACAATTTTGCTTCGTCCACCACCGCGTCCACCGTTTCGCCCACTCATGATTTTACATTCACAATATACCAACATGAGAAAAAAATTGTAGCACATATTATTTCCATATTCAGTACAAGTAAACAAGAAAAATGGATCATTCAGATGTTCAGATAAGTGTTCGAAGGACAACCTAATTACATCTAGGTTCAAAAGGGTTCAGAAAAGAGAGGAAAGATCAAGATCGAGTAGGAGTCAATCATCATCATGGCTTCTATGGATAGTTGAATCCCCAATTATGTCGAATAATGGGTTAGGATCCTTTCCACACGCTAGGTCTCACGAGGACTCACATGCACCCCAAATTATTATTACGTGTGCACCTGTAATGATAATTTGATTTGCATGTTTACCCCAATTCCTCCTATCTTGTGTTAAAAGATCTCCAGGTTTGGGTGTCAAAAGCGGATGTTACCAAAGCAATAAAGATCACAAAGGATCTAGAGATGACGACATACTGACAGTTCATCAACGTATAAACAGGTAGCACATGTAATAGCGCTATAATGCTGTGTATGTAGCTATATGCAATGCAATACATATTTGTGTTAGGTATATAGCGTATACGATAATAAAAGACGAACCTTACAATCCGGAGCGTAGTGTCATGGTCGCTTTCTGAACTGAATTGATTATAGTCTGGTTTTACAAAAACTTTTTAAAACCTAGTTCACTATAACCAGTGCTTCTGATACCAAACTGTTACACCCCCAAATTACCACATGCGGGTTTCACCGTGAGGCGTGTGACGTACCAGGATATGGCAACTAATCATGTCGAACTAACATTAAATAATATTAAACACAAACATCATGTCCAACATGAATAGTGTATTTCAAAATAAACTTTTCAAACAAAGTATGTGTTCAGCGGAAGCAAAAGTAATTGTTTCAAACAATCAAAACCAAATCTTTTTAAAATGCATAGTATTAAATGTTCTCTCAAGTAGCACGCCCCATGACACTTCCAGCTCCCCAGACTGCAAGTTCCAATGGAAAGATGTACCTAACGACCTGCAAGCATGCAGAAGAGTGTCAACATAAAGTTGGCGAGTTCACATTTTTGTTCAATGTAAATCATATAAATTTTTAGCTTTAAAGACATGGCAAGAATTAATAAACTCAGTACCGATATGACAGATATGTTTGTTGTGCCCCCATCAATGTCTATCAGCATTGATCCAAAATGTTTAAGGTCCTTAGTTCACAACCGGCTCCCAGCACGGTGTGAGGTTTGTCAAATCTAATAGCGCTATCAACTAATACCTCGTTGCCTCCTAGGCAACTAGCTCGGTAATAAGTAGGGACTTGCATGATAGAGATCGAGTTTATTAACTGACATCGAAATTAAACTACAACATTTATTAAAATTATTCCTGCCATGAATAATGGTTTGTCTCCCTGGGACGCATGCTTGTGAAAGAGTAGTAAACTCACCTTAGTTTGCTCGGTATGTGTTAACGTGCTTCGCGTTAATAAAGTGTTAGGCCCGTTACACGCGACCTAATGTACAATAATGTGTAAGTATGTATACGAGTAGGGTTTTGCAATGCCCGAAGTGTCCAAACAACCAAGTGTTTAACATGATTATATCAACAGGTTTAACATTCAGTAACACAGTGGACTTCTCTAGTTCATGACATTAGTTGGTGACATGAGAAGCTCGGACATATAGACATACTCGAAATACATAATCAAACTCAGAACATATACACAAACTCGGATCAATCATACACAATTTGGAACTTATACAAAACTCGGACAAGTATATATTAAAACGTGGACCACCTTGAACCCACGTAAACTTAGAAACATTTACATGAACTTGGACCAAACTACATATTCCCAGACACACATATATTCTCGGACCAGGTCTTAAACTCTGAACCAACTTGTACATCAGTAAACTCGGAATCATGAAGCTAACAAACTCGGATCCTTATTTATGATAAACTCGGACCACACATAAAATTCATATATAAACCCGGAATATATTGTATAACTCGGACCACACATAAAATTCATATATAAACCCGAAATCCATTGTATAACTCAGACCCCCACCAAACAAACTCGGAAACACATATTTTCACATATATTCGGGCACTCGGAAGTCACATCATAATTCGGAACAAGCATCTTATATTCGGAACAAACATCATCAACAAACTCGGGCATTATGCTTAAACAAATAACTCGGAACCATCATTCTTTAATAAATAAACTCGGATTATATGAACTTCCAATAATCCATACTTTGTGACTTCACAAAGTTGAACTAACAATTATTCTCAAATCAACAAACGTATAAATCACAGTTTTCAATGTTATCGTATACGATCAAACCCTAATCTCAACAATCAACAATCAACAATGAACCAAAACAACAGTTTAGCAGTTCTAATATGTCAATAGCATCACTAACATCAAGCAGCAATTACACATTCATTCAATCTAACAACAATCGCACATTCATCAGGCATGATCAACTAACCACATATTGTTTGGATATCTAGGGTTTTCCATGGAATCAAGAGAACAAAGTTATCAACGTATAACACAAAACACTTACCTTAGATTCGATCTAGTGTTGTTCTTGATGGATTAAAAGATCAGAATTGTGTGTGAGATTTGTGTAGCCAAAATGATCAGAGAAAACACAACTGCCGTATGATTGAGATTATCGGGAGTGTTTAGGGTTTCAGTAGTTTTATTATAATTTCAATATTAACTCTAAACACCCCTAACTATAGAACTTTTACACAAGGCACATAACATCTTGCAGTTTGCAGTTAAAGCATATGATTCATGTATTTGTCGTGCAACATATAAATTCCGTACAAACCGTCCGTTTATAATTATTATTCAAGTTAGTCGCCAACGTTCGAGAATTAACTTGTGTGTGTTCCGGTAATTCCTCGAATTACCAAAGTAGACTCATTTAACTAACCTAGTTAAATGCAGTGATATGAATGTATGTCTAAACTAACTGTGGTTAGGTTAAAGTATTAACCTGAAATTGCAGGTTTTCACACTCTTCCCCAGTAAAAAAAATGAGAAGGTTGATTGATTTTGTAGTATAAAAAGTGAGAGAATTTGTGGTATTAAATGGTAAAAAGATATGGGTTATACCGAGGAGATTTTTAGAGAAATTTTTTTTTAAGTTTGAACATTGTAAAACGGTCAAATACTGAATGCACACCAAATTCAACCGTTGGCGCTCGTTATCTTCGCCGTGAATCCATCCATGCCCCTTGGCGCCCCTACAACGATGTAGGGGCACTATGGAGCTTATGTGGATAGGACGCGGCTCCACACCTCACAACCTTAGTAGATAATTATAAATAGTTTTAAAGTATGCATGTTTGTTGATTGCATTAGATTATAAAAGCATCTCATAATAAAAAAACAACTCTGAAGGTGTTAAGACCACAATTATACTATAAACTAGTATTTCATTTAATCATCAATACATATACATGGTATAGTTTATAACAGTCAACATCCCTACCTCATGCGTATGTGGTTACATATAGTTAACTATTTGATTCGTATAAGGGCAGGGCCGTCTCCGAAAATCATAAAAAAAAAAATTTGCCTTGTTCAAGATAAAAAATTTGGGCCCTATTCGCTAATCTTCATATAATATAAACTCATCAATCATTCAATCAAATAACCCATAATACTACGATAATTGTTATCAAATACATAAAACAAATTAACAAAAATAGTGTAGAAAAAATATCAAGTTATCGAACCTACTTGCTAAGCGAAAAGTGTGGTTCTTCTAGCGCTTTTTGAAGCAAAGCTCTCGATCAACTCCTTGTAATCCATAGTATCTAATATTTCACTTTCAATAGAAATTGTTGCCAACCCATTTAGCCTTTCTTGTGGCATTGTAGAACGTAAACAGGTCTTCAACAACTTCAACTTTGAGAAACTTCTTTCTGCCGATGCCACTGTTACCGGAATTGTCAACAAAACTTTATATGCATTTATACCGGAATTGTCAACAAAACTCTTCCACATCTCAACCAAACCCAAAAAGTTTCCATTGCCTTTTTTATACAACTTCTCATTTGTCCCACGAAACGCTAAGCCATATTTCGCAAGAAATTTCACAAGCGCAACAATCCGTATAATGACTTGTTTCCAATTATCTTTTTCTTTTTTAAATTGCTCATATGCCACTTTGTCAATTGTTTCTTTGCATTTCAACCTTTGGCTCAATTCAAATTATTCATTCATATTCTTGAAATGTTCTAAACTAACTTCATGTTCTTTAAGTCTACCACTAGCATGTCTCCAATCCTTATAACCTTCATCATCCAACCCACCTTTCGGATGCCCCGTTCTAAAAACTTTACAACAAAAACAAAAGAGTCTGTCAAGTTTTTTCGAATACACTAGCCATTCTCTATCATATGTGTCCCTGTTTGATAGAATTCTAGTGTACATGGTATTAGAAAAATGTCTTCCAAACTTATCCACGGGGCCCTTAACAACATCCATGTCTCTTTTTGGACCTTTCATAACCAACTCTTTAATCATGTCATTACTAAACCCACCCAATTTCTAGGATCAAAAATATCAATATCCGGAACCGGATTAACATCATCTTCATCTACGGTATCATTAACATTATCTTCACCTACGTTCACGTTGTCTTCACCTACGGTCACATTGTCTTCGCCCACATTAGCTTCTTCACCTACGGTCACATTGTCTTCACCCACATTAGCTTCTTCACCCACATTATCGTCACCCAAGTTAGAACTAGAATTTTGAGTTTCTTTTGAAAAAAACTTGTTTATTCAGTTTTGTTTTACATCGTCCGCCTTTCTTTTCTCTTCCTCTAGCTTCCTCTTCTTACATTTTTGATGGTCGGATGGGTATTTGTATTTAGGAACGGGAGGCATAATTTTGAAATATTAACAAAAAAAAAACATTCATCCAATATTTCAATCACATTCACAAGACATCAGTTAACAAAAAACATACATTCATTCAATATTAACAAATAACATTCATTCAATATTTCAATCAAAAAGATATTCATTCAATAAAAACATTCATATGAAATCAAAAGGAAAAAGACATTCATTGATTCAATCAAAAACGAAATCAAAAAGACAAAAAACATATGAAATCAGGCAATCAGCGACTAATATTAACATACCTCCGATGACCGATTCTGAAAGTCTGATGATAATTGCGACTGATATACCTCCGATTCCGAAATCCGAATCACTTGATATTAGGAATAAAAACTGAAATCCTGAATGAGAATTGAGAGTCGACCTTTTGTCTCTTGTGCTGTGCGTGCAATTGATATCATCAGCGTCTTGTTGTTTCCCTCGTCCCTCATGTGCGTGAAATATCAGATCACTGGGCCCTTATTTTTGTAATTGGGCCTATTTCAATTGATTGCAACCGTCTTGGCCTATATAAAAACATACAGAATTTTTTTTTAAATATATATATATATATACATAAATTTCGTTTTTTTTTTTTTTTTTTTTTTGGCCCCATGCTGGTTTGGGCCTTGTGCACAGGCCCATTCTGCACTTTGGCTTAGCCGGCCCTGTATAAGGGCAAAACATTACAAGTCTTAAACTGATTTTTTAGGAAGGGGCAAAACATTACAAGTCTTAAACTGATTTTTTAGGAAGGGGTATGCTAAGTAAAAAGGGAAACTGATTTTTTAGGGAAGGGTATGATAAGTAAAAAAGGGAAACTAATTTGCTAGGAAGGGGTAAAAAGGGTACGTTTAACTCACCCCTATTTGAAATATATGTGAAAGTTAGATTTAATTAATTAAGATGCATGGATAAATATTTGAACAAAGTTAAGAACACGCTAACGAGGATCAAGGTTTCCTTGTTTATTTTTGTTTTGTTGCCATTGATTGTTGTTGCTGAATGATGAGTTCATGATTGTCTCACAGAAAATAAACAGTCACACCAGCTGATTTCATTTAATCAACAAAACATAAAAATTGTATAGTTTACATCGGTAACATCCCTATGTATGTAATCTGTGTTTACACGAAATTGACTCTACTTGCATCATCTATCCTATCTTGCATGGCTTAAGAATCCGAAGCAACCGAAAACATTATTTTGATCCTTTGACAATGCTTGCCACCCTTCGATTTTCATGATTTCTTCCAATTCAACAACCACGTCCTTCATCTCCGGTCTTCTTCTAGAGTCTGTACCCAACAACTTTGCATTAACCGAGCAAGTGATCTTGGACAATTCACAGGTATGCTCGGTCGCATTTCCTGAATTACAATAAGAACAACACTCTCTTTTAATCTCAACTTCTATACAAGAAAAAAAATAGTACCATCATTTTATATGTAGACACATAAACATTAGCATATACGCATATGCATACCTTGTATATTTCTACCGGGATGTTGTCTAAGTCATACGTATATGCCATTTCACAACAATATATCTCCCACAAGCATATCCCAAAGCTATAAACATCACATTTAAATCCGTGTGGTTTTTTGCTTAAAACCTAAAAAAACCACCACAATTTGTTAGGACTAAAAAAAGTAAACATCTGAGTACAAATGTGAAGTTATAAAAAAAATCATACCTCAGGAGCCATATAACCTGAGTCCCGACTTCACCACTCGTAAATAACTCTAAAGGATCAAAAACTGCCTCTCCAAAATCAGCAAGTTTCAGCTTCTTGTTTTGACTGTCGATAAGTATGTTCTCTGGCTTCACATCAAGATGAATTATCTTCTTGGAATGAAGATAACTCAACCTAACATTAAATAAAATTAAGTGATTAATGAGTGATTGAATTTTGAAAATTTAAGTTAAAATTAAGAAGTAAGGTGTTGGTTACATACCCTTTCGCAATATCAAGGGCAAATTGACAAACAACTTTTATAGGTAGCTTCTTATCACGGTTTTTACACAAGTATGATCTCAAAGATCCTCCAGTTACATATTCGGAGACAATACAAAGGTCACTTTCAGTTTTTGATATCTTGTTCTTGTTCTTATGGCCCAAATTTGTCTTCATAGACATAGTTGCTCCGATCATCTGCAAAATATTTACACGAGAGTATTAGATGGTAACAGATCATACCTAGCTTTAGTTGTCTACATGATGTAGCCATGTAGGGGTGTTTAGTTCGGCTTAAAACTATGAAACTGTCTAAACCAGTCATCGGTTTGTTTTCGTGGTCAGTCTTCTTCTAATCTTTTGTTCAGTCAATTTTAAAAATCTCAAACCTGAACGAATAGTTTGGTTTACAGATTCTATCCAGAGTGGACTGTGTAAAGCCGTCTCGAACCGTATGATTAGAATACATATTGTTTTAGCTATGTTACATAATATATAATTAGTTATTTATATTGGGTTAAAATGAAATAACATTGAGCACAGGGAATAGAAATGCATGTTTTATGTTCATAACATCCAGGACATACCTTCTGAAGGTGTCCTGCTTGGCTATGAACACTTTTAAGTTCATGTTTAAACTCATACCTACTGTTCAAGTATCCTACTACTTAACACCACACTTCAATTATTTGTGACAAATATTACATGGTATACTAGTCTACTTGATTAGTAATTGCACCCTTTATCATTTAAGCTTTGTGTTTTTTGCATACATTGAAAACCGTGAAACCAAACCAAAGTGAAACCGTTAGTAACAGTTTGGTTTCGGTTTTAAATGATAAAAAAACTGTTACAAACGGTTTGGCTCAAGGTTTTGCTTGAAAATCGTTAAAACCGGACCGTAAACACCCTTATTTGTATGTATCTCAATGTATGTTTTGTTATACTTTAATTTGTACATACTATAAAACTCTAGATCAAATATACCTTAGTGACATTAGGGTGGTCAAGCTTTTGCCATAAACTAGCTTCTTCCCTGAAATCATTCTTCATGCACTCATTTAAAGTTGTTGTAACACCCTTTCCAAAATCAAGAACTTTCACTAGAACAACAAAAAAAAAACACAATCAAAACCTTAAAGAAACAAAGGCACAAAGCACCCTTAAACTCGACAAGAAGATAACAAACCAAAGAGTTTGTTTTACCTGCGACCGTTTGGCCATGGTATGAGCCCTTGTAAACCACGCCATAAGATCCACGACCGATAACGTTGCCGAGAACAAGCTTAAGAGGATCGATAGTTTCCTGCCATTGTTGTTGTTGTTGTTGTTCATGTTGAGTGATCATAAGATCATTGGATTGCACTTGATTGAATTGATACCGGCAACTGTTGAATGAACCGAGAAACAGGTTGTGAGTGATATGAAGGTTCATCACGTCGATTACTTTCTGGGGTGCCTCCATGATCGTTTATGATGGTTTGAAACAGTTTGTTTAATGTGGGTCGTACGTAATCTAATCAAGAAGTGATTTGATGGTTTAGTTAATAACCTAACCATATTGACCATGCATATCTATTTATCGCAACCGTAGCCGACATTTAATATTATTTTCTGGTGAATTTATGTGTCGTTAGAATTGAAATTCGTTTGGTAGAGAGTTTATTAGGATAATAATTGTTTAGTATTTATCGAAATGGGTCAGCATAATTATAGGATTACGGTTAGGTTAAAGTTACATACTATAAAATAAAAAATAAAAACAATTTAACTCAACACTGTTCATGTTTTACGATTTAAGTTCATTCATTTGATTTTTTACCGCAATTTATTCATACAACTTTTTTTATTTTCAGCCTTGTTCCACTCTTTATTGTTCATCTTTCGCAAATTATTCATTTTCCATTTCGTTCTATTTTTTTTGCGAGTTAATACGCACAATGTGCGTGTGTGGTTCAATGTTTTTACGTCTATATTTTCCCTTCGTCGACTTAGATATTCTTTTCTATGTTTTACGTTCCGCCGTTCCGATTTAATTTTTTTCGCATTAACACGCGACAATTTCAGTGTTGATGATCGTTCGCTGTGTTGTGACATTTGTGCTATTTGGCACGGTTTTACGCCCTCGCCGCAACCTGATGAGGGGGCTAATACTCGTTATAGTTTATTCGGGATTGGTTTGTTTGGGTCGCTAGATGTTATTTGTGTTATGGGATCGTATTTTTCGATCTTTAGAGTCCGATAAACTTTATTTTCAATATATTTATATTGGGGAATGTTACTGTACAAATAAAGTTAACGTATTAAACGTACGAAGAGGATGAAAAAGCAAAAAACACATGGTGGCATTTTTGTAATCATCTGCTTGTATGGTAATTATCAAAATTACTATACAAATGACACTGTAGAGTAATTTTGATCTTGTAGATTAATTTTGTAAAATGTTTTTGTAAAATAATTTTGATCTTGTAGGGTAATTATTAAAATTACACTAAACCCCCCCCCCCCCCCCCCCCAAAAAAAAAAAACTAAAAGCTAAAAACTAAACCATACAGCTAAACCTCATAACTAAATGCTAACAAAATTACTCTACAGGAACATTTTACAAAATTACTCTACAAAATTAAAATTACTCTACAGGATCATTTGTAGAGTAATTTTGAATTGTATGTTGTTTGATAAACTTGCAGGATAATTTTCATTCACTTGTAAAGTAATTTTGATGCAGAGTGTTGATACATTTTTGTGTGGACGCGACACGTTCGGTTCGAGCCTTTAAACAGCATGAAGACCAAGTCGGATATCCTCCTATCCCACTTGGGTCCGACAACTTTATCTCATTTGTTTGTAACGTTAAACGAACAATGCATGTTGCATTTAGTTTATTAGTTGTCTAGGTGTGTGTTTATATAGTCCTTGGGCTTTGGAATTCCCTTTGAGCCAAAACCTTCTATTAGGCCAAAGCCTCCCTGATGATGACGAAACACACACGATGAAACTCAAAGTGTTTCATCACACTAAAGGACAAAACCATGATGAAACAAAGTGTTTCATCATGCTACAGGACAAAGGCATGACGATACTCACTGTTTCGTCGACTGTTGGGTTTATTCAGGCCCAAATGTCTGGCACAATGTTGTTTCGTCGAGCCCTTTTGTCTTCCGTCGTAGTAAAGGCCCAGGCTACTATATAAACAGCTTTCTGGTTTCACTTTGAAACCAGATGAGAGCATACCCTGAAAGTTATACTGTCAAACTGTGTGTGTATCAGTTGATCTTGGTTCTCATCCCATTTAATCAATAGATTGTGTTTCATTGATTATACCGTGTGTGTTTTACACTTTGTTTGGTTTGCACCGTCACGGGGATTCCGCACCCGTTACCGTGTTTGTGATAAACAAGGATAGGTTTTCGTATCGGATTCACCGAGAAAAACGGACCTACAAGTGGTATCAGAGCTTTGGCTCTTTTCCTTGTTTAAAACCAAACATTGTCGTGTTTGAAACAAGTGGTTTTTAGTGATTTTTTTCGGATTTTGTTCTTGAAAAGTTTGTATTTTTCTGAAAATGTGCTAAAAATCTGATTAAACTTGTTGTTTTTGCTATAAGTTTCATTGAAAACCTGTTATATTGCATCTATACATGTTGACATATGGGTTTTTGTTAAAAGTTTAAGCAAAATTTGTGTTCGGAAAATTTATCCGGTGATATTTTGGCAGGAATCTTCATAGTGTTCATCTGATCTTCATAGTGTTCATAATATTCCTTATATAAAATCTATGTTTGGTCTGTTTATTATTTGAATTTAGGTGTTTGTGAATTTTAATATATTATGTTGACAATTGGGTACATGTGATGTGATGATGGTTTACTGAAAAAGATATAAGCAAAGCATGGTGTAAGGTTGAAAAGAATTGTCTTGTGTCAGAAGGAGATAAGTTTGTTTAATCAAAGCGTTTCGTAAAAGGTCCAGCTGAGTTTCGTCGACATCAGAATCCAGTTTCGTCGCAATTCAAAGTAATCAGTTTCGTCGATTGGCCTTCTTGTTTCGTCGACATCAGATCAGTTTCGTCGTGCATTGGATTGGGCTTCAAACTGAATTGGGCCTCAACTGTTTCGTCGTTCATCACATACAATTCTGTTTCGTCGCAAGTGGTTTAGTAAACAAGCTGGGTTTCGTCGTGCATTGGATTGGGCTTCAAACTGAATCGGGCCTCACCAGTTTCGTCGCCTATATATCATTCCTTTTCGTCGATCAGAAGCCCAAACAGAAAACAAGTTTCGTCTCACACAACACATCTGAGTTTCGTCGCACCTTTCAAGGATTCTGTTTCGTCATAATAGTCCAACATCATCACAGTTTCGTCGTTCATCAAATATCAGTCTGAGTTTCGCCGTTGGTCAACAGGAATTGAGTTTCGTCGATTCATTATTCAGTTTCGTCGCTAACAAAAGGAATTCAGTTTCGTCGACCATAGTTCATCCAGTTTCGTCGTTCATTATCACAAAGAGTTTCGTCGAGATACTTGTCATTTTTAACAGAGGACTTGCAAAAGTGTCTTAACAGTTTGAGTTCAAGTGTGTGATCAGTTTTTCACATATATACATCAATCATGAGTTGTACGAGCCCATGGGATTGGAGTACGAACCCACGACCAGCTCAAAATCAGACTTCGATGGCCGCATATATGTCGAATTCCATACCTCAACAACAACAGTCAATAAGTGCAAGTCAATGGGCATTGGTGTCAAATCAAAATCAAAGCATTCAAAATCTATTGCTTAGTGAGAGTGAGACAGGCAGCAACAATCGCCCGCCAAAATTGAATCACATGAATGAATTTCCGACATGGAAAGGTCGTTTCACCACATACGTTCAAGGGCAAAGCACCGATCTTTGGAGGTGCTTCATTACTCCACGCAACAATGCCCTCGAAGTAGCAGCATCAACTGCAGCGGGTTTTACTAATATGCTTGAAGATGACAAAAAAGCCTATGACTTAGAGAAAAAGTCGTTTGCTATTCTCACACAAGCGCTTCACAAAGAAATCTATCATCAATTCTCTTACTGTGTCGACACGAAAGGTTTATGGGATGCATTGGTAGTGAGAGGAGAAGGAAATGCAGCTTCTAGAAAGACACGCCATGATTTATTGAAGAAAGAGTTTGAATCATTTCGATTCTTGGATAATGAAACTCTAAATGATATGACTTCTCGCTTTTTTCATTTGATTAGTGAAATGTGTTCTTATAATGTTGCTGCAACTCATCCGGAAATGATTGCACGGTTTGCTGATGCTCTACCTCCTAAGTGGAGTCCATTCATTGAACTTCTAAAGCATACGGGCAATATGGATACAGCCAATGGCACTCTCTATGAATTCATTCAGAAGTTGGAGCACAAGAACGAAGAGGAAATTCGGAAAGCTAAAATGATTGCACCTCCTCAAAACACAGAAATGTATTTGCCTGGTTTTGGTCCTTCAGCTAGTTCTAGATCCATTCAGCAACCGAAGCTTCAAACGGCGTTTGTGTCCAATACAAGCTCATCACCGTTGCCACAGTGGAATCAAAGTGCTTATCTTTCACAATCTATTCCCCAACCTCAAGCCCAACCACAACAACAACAAGCACATTATACCAACAATCCTTTACCCCAAAACACCAACACTGTCAGAGTTAATACTTCCAATCTTTCAAGAGTCAGTGTAGAAGTTGCAAAGGAACATTTGGAACTTCTCAACACAATGTTCAGTTCCTACTGTGGATTGGTAGCAAATCAAATTGGAAACATCAATATGACCAATGAAGATTATCAGCAGATAGACCGTGATGAAATGGAGTTAATGGATATCAAGTGGGCGTTTGCAAGTACTGTTAGAAGGGGAAAGGATTTCATGACTCGAACAGGAAGAACAAGCTTGGAAGGCAAAAATAATACGAAGTACGGGTTTGATAAAGATGCGGTTACATGTTTCAATTGTGGCGAAAAGGGTCACTTCAAACGTGAGGGCACCCAACCAAGCAAAGAAGGCAATCAGAATCCGTTCAGAAATCAGACGAGTACTTCTAATGCAAATCAAGACAATCGGGAACAAAGGATAGTAGCGGTGAACAACAATCAGAATCAGAACCAGAACCAGTCTGGACCCTCAAACGCCAACAGAGCATTAGTTGTTCAAGCTGATGAAGGGTGTAATTGGTCTGTACAATTCGGAGATAATGATCAAGGAGGTGGAACCGCATGCTATGCAAAAATCATCAATCACATCAAGCATGTTCACAAGGAAGAGTTTTCTGAAAGTGATGATAGCTCGGGTTATAGCGGGAGCTCAGATGAAGAAAGCTCAAATGCGGGAGATTATAATTCTAAAGATGGATCTTTTTCTTATCAGACCGCCTTTATGGCAAATGTCTCGGCCTCGACAAGTCAGGTAAATTCTGATCCTCCTACTCCTAGTGTTTGTAATTCTTGTGCTGATTTGAAGCTTGAATCTGAAAAGCTTCATAGTCATAATCAAAGTTTGGTTATTGAAATGTCTAAGTGCAAAGAGGCAAATATGGCTCTGGTTAGAAACGAAAAGGATTTTAAATCTGGAATTGAAACTTTAAAGAAAAGTGTTTCCGAAGTGACCAAAACTGTTTATCATAAACAAGTTAGTATTAATGATTACATTAACATTGTTGAGGAAAACAAAAAGGAACTAGCCATTGCCAAATGCGAGCATGATGCAATCAAGCTCAAATTGGAGAGTTATTCTAACTCCCGATTTGTGCTCGATCACATTATTGACGTTCAACAACTGAATGGAAACATGAGAGGTGTTGGGTATAAGAAGTGTCTGCCCCCTTTGAGACAAAATTATACTCGAATGCCCGATGAGGAGGAAATGCCGCGTTTTGAGCCAACTGTACCTCTTGATTATGGGGAAGTTACAACTTGCTTAGGGTTCAAAACGGACAATTCATCGGAGGGCTCATCTGATTGGAAAGAAAAGTCATCATGTGCTTCAAATCAAAGTCCTCCCATAGTTGAGGACTATGATTCGTCAGATGATGAACCAGATGTGAGTGATGAGGATAAATCTCTTAAAAAGAACAAAGGAGTAGAAGTCCCTATTGAGAATCATATTCTGTGTGATCCTCCTACTCCTACTGTGCAGTCTGCTGTTAAACAAGAGATAGATCCTATCACTAAGACAGAGTCTACTGTTAAAAGTGATAACGTGTTGTACACTTTAGTTGGTGATGACAAAATTTATTCAAACACAGCTTTTCCAATTAAAAATGTCAATCGATCTTTGATTGATAAAGTGTTTGAAGATACTACCAGTAAGTTTTTGGAAAAGGGGATCCCGAGAGTTTCAGTAACTCAATGTAATCCGATTCCAAAAGCTGAAGTTAGAATAAAATTTGGAAATCAAAAATCACCAACAAAGCAACAACCTGTCGCTTTTAAGGGTAAACAGCAACAGCAGCGAGCTCAAAATTCTAAAGGTTCACAACCGAAGGTTGAGACCAAAGGAGCTCGTTTCAAGAAGAAAAACAATGATGTTAAATTTGTAGCATCCAAGGGTACTGACAAGGTGGAGACTTTTGAAAATAAATCAAACACCGATTTTGTTCAAAAAGTCAGAATTTTAAAGCATAACGCTCAAAACAATTACACCCAACACACAAACGGGTGTGATGAAGGAACAAGTACCTCTGGGTCTACAGGTTCAACACGTGAAAGTCAAACCGGGTCTCCCAAGTTTGTTGAGAGGAGATCGTGTTTCAAATGTGGGGAGTTTGGACACATTATCAAAAACTGCACAAACTCTCCAAAACCAAATTTTGTAGAAAGAGCCCCTTCTGAACACGGTCACTCACAAAGTCGTCCTGTTTCTCCAAAACATGATAAACGCACTATTAAAGAACATAAACGCACTATTAAAGAACAGGAAACAACGACATAAGAATGTGAAGGTGATCGAAAAGGCTTTAAAACCGGAAAATGTTAAAAGGAAACCAAGTTCACAACAACCGTTAAAACCAGAAATTGTAATTAACACACAATCTGGTAAACGGAAACAAGCTTGGAAACCGAAAACAGGTGAAGGTTCAGGGGGAGGCGTGAAATTTCTAAATCATCAAGAGATTGAAATTACATTTCTTGATTCTCAGGGGCAACCCAAGTCTATGAAGGCTTGGGTCCCCCTCTCCAACTAATCTCTGAGTGAGTGTGCAAGATATTCTAGGAGGAACTTTCGATAGTCATAGGATTATTGATAGTGGAATGTTCATGCACAAGAACGGCGACAAAAGAAATTGTTGCCTTTGATGGAGAGAAAAAGAAAAGAAGACAGAATTGTCTATCGAAAGAAATTGAAAAGCTTCGACAAATTGAAAATCATTCCAAAGTTTGATTGTTAAAGGCTTTAATCGGGTCACCGGGATAGATTCAAACAAAATGTATGTACCTGTAGCACGTCTGAAGTTCAAAAATTCACAAGATAAACGTGCAGTGTACATTTCTTTGCGGTGTAATTGAAGAAAATGTGTTTGCTGAACAAACCAATCGGGTGTGTGGATGCCTAGGCGTGGATTGAACAGCCGCACACTACTTTTCAAAGAGAAAGACAAAGACCTTCGCTGGTGCAATGTGGAAGACCAGCCGGACCCAAAGGTTTCTGATCTTGTTGCTGTGAAGAGCTTTTCTCGGATTAATTGAAGTAGCTGCAAATTCGACCTTGAAATCCACACCGGGTGGATATCCAGTTTGGGAGAGCACTCAGTTTCCTTGCAATGCACGAAGCAGTTGCAGGATACGGTTTTGAATTTCTATTCTCTCTTATACTTGTTGATATTTAAGCTGCTTTATGAATTATATCATCTCATACAACACTCTTTGACCAGACACGTTGATCTCGAATATCACCTCACACGTGATTGTTTCACTATGAAACTCGTCAATGTTGTCATGGTCCGCACCGATTACCGACGTGCCAACTGATTTTTCCAAAATTCGATAAATCATTTCTGACAAAATTTTAATTTTGGTAAACGGCATTGAGGTAAAACATGAGTTAACCAACATCGGGAAATCCTTTTTGTAAATACCTTTGTGTTTTTAAAATTTATCATAGTTTGTTGATTTTAGGGGGAGTAAATCCAAATTTGAAAATTCAAAAACAGTGAAAAATTTCAAAACCCAAAAACATATAAAGCAAAAATGAGTTTCCTGGCGAAAAAAAGAGAAAATGATAGTAACCCCCCCACCCCCCAAAAAAAAACTAAAAGCTAAAAACTAAACCATACAGCTAAACCCCATAACTAAATGCTAACAAAATTACTCTACAGGATCATTTTACAAAATTACTCTACAAAATTAAAATTCCTCTACAGGATCATTTGTAGAGTAATTTTGAATTGTATGTTGTTTGATAAACTTGCAGGATAATTTTCATTCACTTGTAAAGTAATTTTGATGCAGAGTGTTGATACATTTTTGTGTGGACGCGGCACGTTCGATTCGAGCCTTTAAACAGCATGAAGACCAAGTCGGATATCCTCCTATCCCACTTGGGTCCGACAACTTTATCTCATTTGTTTGTAACGTTAAACGAACAATGCATGTTGCATTTAGTTTATTAGTTGTCTAGGTGTGTGTTTATATAGTCCTTGGGCTTTGGAATTCACTTTGGGCCAAAACCTTCTATTGGGCCAAAGCCTCCCTGATGATGACGAAACACACATGAGGAAACTCAAAGTGTTTCATCACACTAAAGGACAAAACCCTGATGAAACAAAGTGTTTCATCATGCTACAGGACAAAGGCATGACGATACTCACTGTTTCGTCGACTGTTGGGTTTATTCAGGCCCAAATGTCTGGCACAATGTTGTTTCGTCGAGCCCTTTTGTCTTCCGTCGTAGTAAAGGCCCAGGCTACTATATAAACAGCTTTCTGGTTTCACTTTGTAACCAGATGAGACCATACCCTGAAAGTTATACTGTCAAACTGTGTGTGTATCAGTTGATCTTGGTTCTCATCCCATTTAATCAATAGATTGTGTTTCATTGATTATACCGTGTGTGTTTTACACTTTGTTTGGTTTGCACCGTCACGGGGATTCCGCACCCGTTACCATGTTTGTGATAAACAAGGATAGGTTTTCGTATCGGATCCACCGAGAAAAATGGACCTACACAGAGTAAGTTTGATACACTTGTAGAGTAATTTTGATAATTACTCTACAAGAACATTTTACAAAATTACTTTACAAAAGATCAAAATTACTCTAGGATCATTTGTAGAGTAATTTTGATAGTTACAGATAATTACAAAAATGTCACCGTGTTTTTTTGTCTTTTCCTTCAGTTCGAATGTTTGGTATGTTAACTTTATTTATATTTGATCTATTACCTATTTATATTAATATAATTCTAAACATGCCAAAAATATAGTGAATTAATGTTAAACGGGTTAAAATATAGTTATTGGTAAGTCATTGTGTTATAGAGAGTTCAAAGTTGACTTGAGAATTTTTGGGTGA
>JARYGA010059936.1:34393-63196 GCA_030545235.1 Helianthus tuberosus
ATTCAGTACAAGTAAACAAGAAAAATGGATCATTCAGATGTTCAGATAAGTGTTCGAAGGACAACCTAATTACATCTAGGTTCAAAAGGGTTCAGAAAAGAGAGGAAAGATCAAGATCGAGTAGGAGTCAATCATCATCATGGCTTCTATGGATAGTTGAATCCCCAATTATGTCGAATAATGGGTTAGGATCCTTTCCACACGCTAGGTCTCACGAGGACTCACATGCACCCCAAATTATTATTACGTGTGCACCTGTAATGATAATTTGATTTGCATGTTTACCCCAATTCCTCCTATCTTGTGTTAAAAGATCTCCAGGTTTGGGTGTCAAAAGCGGATGTTACCAAAGCAATAAAGATCACAAAGGATCTAGAGATGACGACATACTGACAGTTCATCAACGTATAAACAGGTAGCACATGTAATAGCGCTATAATGCTGTGTATGTAGCTATATGCAATGCAATACATATTTGTGTTAGGTATATAGCGTATACGATAATAAAAGACGAACCTTACAATCCGGAGCGTAGTGTCATGGTCGCTTTCTGAACTGAATTGATTATAGTCTGGTTTTACAAAAACTTTTTAAAACCTAGTTCACTATAACCAGTGCTTCTGATACCAAACTGTTACACCCCCAAATTACCACATGCGGGTTTCACCGTGAGGCGTGTGACGTACCAGGATATGGCAACTAATCATGTCGAACTAACATTAAATAATATTAAACACAAACATCATGTCCAACATGAATAGTGTATTTCAAAATAAACTTTTCAAACAAAGTATGTGTTCAGCGGAAGCAAAAGTAATTGTTTCAAACAATCAAAACCAAATCTTTTTAAAATGCATAGTATTAAATGTTCTCTCAAGTAGCACGCCCCATGACACTTCCAGCTCCCCAGACTGCAAGTTCCAATGGAAAGATGTACCTAACGACCTGCAAGCATGCAGAAGAGTGTCAACATAAAGTTGGCGAGTTCACATTTTTGTTCAATGTAAATCATATAAATTTTTAGCTTTAAAGACATGGCAAGAATTAATAAACTCAGTACCGATATGACAGATATGTTTGTTGTGCCCCCATCAATGTCTATCAGCATTGATCCAAAATGTTTAAGGTCCTTAGTTCACAACCGGCTCCCAGCACGGTGTGAGGTTTGTCAAATCTAATAGCGCTATCAACTAATACCTCGTTGCCTCCTAGGCAACTAGCTCGGTAATAAGTAGGGACTTGCATGATAGAGATCGAGTTTATTAACTGACATCGAAATTAAACTACAACATTTATTAAAATTATTCCTGCCATGAATAATGGTTTGTCTCCCTGGGACGCATGCTTGTGAAAGAGTAGTAAACTCACCTTAGTTTGCTCGGTATGTGTTAACGTGCTTCGCGTTAATAAAGTGTTAGGCCCGTTACACGCGACCTAATGTACAATAATGTGTAAGTATGTATACGAGTAGGGTTTTGCAATGCCCGAAGTGTCCAAACAACCAAGTGTTTAACATGATTATATCAACAGGTTTAACATTCAGTAACACAGTGGACTTCTCTAGTTCATGACATTAGTTGGTGACATGAGAAGCTCGGACATATAGACATACTCGAAATACATAATCAAACTCAGAACATATACACAAACTCGGATCAATCATACACAATTTGGAACTTATACAAAACTCGGACAAGTATATATTAAAACGTGGACCACCTTGAACCCACGTAAACTTAGAAACATTTACATGAACTTGGACCAAACTACATATTCCCAGACACACATATATTCTCGGACCAGGTCTTAAACTCTGAACCAACTTGTACATCAGTAAACTCGGAATCATGAAGCTAACAAACTCGGATCCTTATTTATGATAAACTCGGACCACACATAAAATTCATATATAAACCCGGAATATATTGTATAACTCGGACCACACATAAAATTCATATATAAACCCGAAATCCATTGTATAACTCAGACCCCCACCAAACAAACTCGGAAACACATATTTTCACATATATTCGGGCACTCGGAAGTCACATCATAATTCGGAACAAGCATCTTATATTCGGAACAAACATCATCAACAAACTCGGGCATTATGCTTAAACAAATAACTCGGAACCATCATTCTTTAATAAATAAACTCGGATTATATGAACTTCCAATAATCCATACTTTGTGACTTCACAAAGTTGAACTAACAATTATTCTCAAATCAACAAACGTATAAATCACAGTTTTCAATGTTATCGTATACGATCAAACCCTAATCTCAACAATCAACAATCAACAATGAACCAAAACAACAGTTTAGCAGTTCTAATATGTCAATAGCATCACTAACATCAAGCAGCAATTACACATTCATTCAATCTAACAACAATCGCACATTCATCAGGCATGATCAACTAACCACATATTGTTTGGATATCTAGGGTTTTCCATGGAATCAAGAGAACAAAGTTATCAACGTATAACACAAAACACTTACCTTAGATTCGATCTAGTGTTGTTCTTGATGGATTAAAAGATCAGAATTGTGTGTGAGATTTGTGTAGCCAAAATGATCAGAGAAAACACAACTGCCGTATGATTGAGATTATCGGGAGTGTTTAGGGTTTCAGTAGTTTTATTATAATTTCAATATTAACTCTAAACACCCCTAACTATAGAACTTTTACACAAGGCACATAACATCTTGCAGTTTGCAGTTAAAGCATATGATTCATGTATTTGTCGTGCAACATATAAATTCCGTACAAACCGTCCGTTTATAATTATTATTCAAGTTAGTCGCCAACGTTCGAGAATTAACTTGTGTGTGTTCCGGTAATTCCTCGAATTACCAAAGTAGACTCATTTAACTAACCTAGTTAAATGCAGTGATATGAATGTATGTCTAAACTAACTGTGGTTAGGTTAAAGTATTAACCTGAAATTGCAGGTTTTCACACTCTTCCCCAGTAAAAAAAATGAGAAGGTTGATTGATTTTGTAGTATAAAAAGTGAGAGAATTTGTGGTATTAAATGGTAAAAAGATATGGGTTATACCGAGGAGATTTTTAGAGAAATTTTTTTTTAAGTTTGAACATTGTAAAACGGTCAAATACTGAATGCACACCAAATTCAACCGTTGGCGCTCGTTATCTTCGCCGTGAATCCATCCATGCCCCTTGGCGCCCCTACAACGATGTAGGGGCACTATGGAGCTTATGTGGATAGGACGCGGCTCCACACCTCACAACCTTAGTAGATAATTATAAATAGTTTTAAAGTATGCATGTTTGTTGATTGCATTAGATTATAAAAGCATCTCATAATAAAAAAACAACTCTGAAGGTGTTAAGACCACAATTATACTATAAACTAGTATTTCATTTAATCATCAATACATATACATGGTATAGTTTATAACAGTCAACATCCCTACCTCATGCGTATGTGGTTACATATAGTTAACTATTTGATTCGTATAAGGGCAGGGCCGTCTCCGAAAATCATAAAAAAAAAAATTTGCCTTGTTCAAGATAAAAAATTTGGGCCCTATTCGCTAATCTTCATATAATATAAACTCATCAATCATTCAATCAAATAACCCATAATACTACGATAATTGTTATCAAATACATAAAACAAATTAACAAAAATAGTGTAGAAAAAATATCAAGTTATCGAACCTACTTGCTAAGCGAAAAGTGTGGTTCTTCTAGCGCTTTTTGAAGCAAAGCTCTCGATCAACTCCTTGTAATCCATAGTATCTAATATTTCACTTTCAATAGAAATTGTTGCCAACCCATTTAGCCTTTCTTGTGGCATTGTAGAACGTAAACAGGTCTTCAACAACTTCAACTTTGAGAAACTTCTTTCTGCCGATGCCACTGTTACCGGAATTGTCAACAAAACTTTATATGCATTTATACCGGAATTGTCAACAAAACTCTTCCACATCTCAACCAAACCCAAAAAGTTTCCATTGCCTTTTTTATACAACTTCTCATTTGTCCCACGAAACGCTAAGCCATATTTCGCAAGAAATTTCACAAGCGCAACAATCCGTATAATGACTTGTTTCCAATTATCTTTTTCTTTTTTAAATTGCTCATATGCCACTTTGTCAATTGTTTCTTTGCATTTCAACCTTTGGCTCAATTCAAATTATTCATTCATATTCTTGAAATGTTCTAAACTAACTTCATGTTCTTTAAGTCTACCACTAGCATGTCTCCAATCCTTATAACCTTCATCATCCAACCCACCTTTCGGATGCCCCGTTCTAAAAACTTTACAACAAAAACAAAAGAGTCTGTCAAGTTTTTTCGAATACACTAGCCATTCTCTATCATATGTGTCCCTGTTTGATAGAATTCTAGTGTACATGGTATTAGAAAAATGTCTTCCAAACTTATCCACGGGGCCCTTAACAACATCCATGTCTCTTTTTGGACCTTTCATAACCAACTCTTTAATCATGTCATTACTAAACCCACCCAATTTCTAGGATCAAAAATATCAATATCCGGAACCGGATTAACATCATCTTCATCTACGGTATCATTAACATTATCTTCACCTACGTTCACGTTGTCTTCACCTACGGTCACATTGTCTTCGCCCACATTAGCTTCTTCACCTACGGTCACATTGTCTTCACCCACATTAGCTTCTTCACCCACATTATCGTCACCCAAGTTAGAACTAGAATTTTGAGTTTCTTTTGAAAAAAACTTGTTTATTCAGTTTTGTTTTACATCGTCCGCCTTTCTTTTCTCTTCCTCTAGCTTCCTCTTCTTACATTTTTGATGGTCGGATGGGTATTTGTATTTAGGAACGGGAGGCATAATTTTGAAATATTAACAAAAAAAAAACATTCATCCAATATTTCAATCACATTCACAAGACATCAGTTAACAAAAAACATACATTCATTCAATATTAACAAATAACATTCATTCAATATTTCAATCAAAAAGATATTCATTCAATAAAAACATTCATATGAAATCAAAAGGAAAAAGACATTCATTGATTCAATCAAAAACGAAATCAAAAAGACAAAAAACATATGAAATCAGGCAATCAGCGACTAATATTAACATACCTCCGATGACCGATTCTGAAAGTCTGATGATAATTGCGACTGATATACCTCCGATTCCGAAATCCGAATCACTTGATATTAGGAATAAAAACTGAAATCCTGAATGAGAATTGAGAGTCGACCTTTTGTCTCTTGTGCTGTGCGTGCAATTGATATCATCAGCGTCTTGTTGTTTCCCTCGTCCCTCATGTGCGTGAAATATCAGATCACTGGGCCCTTATTTTTGTAATTGGGCCTATTTCAATTGATTGCAACCGTCTTGGCCTATATAAAAACATACAGAATTTTTTTTTAAATATATATATATATATACATAAATTTCGTTTTTTTTTTTTTTTTTTTTTTGGCCCCATGCTGGTTTGGGCCTTGTGCACAGGCCCATTCTGCACTTTGGCTTAGCCGGCCCTGTATAAGGGCAAAACATTACAAGTCTTAAACTGATTTTTTAGGAAGGGGCAAAACATTACAAGTCTTAAACTGATTTTTTAGGAAGGGGTATGCTAAGTAAAAAGGGAAACTGATTTTTTAGGGAAGGGTATGATAAGTAAAAAAGGGAAACTAATTTGCTAGGAAGGGGTAAAAAGGGTACGTTTAACTCACCCCTATTTGAAATATATGTGAAAGTTAGATTTAATTAATTAAGATGCATGGATAAATATTTGAACAAAGTTAAGAACACGCTAACGAGGATCAAGGTTTCCTTGTTTATTTTTGTTTTGTTGCCATTGATTGTTGTTGCTGAATGATGAGTTCATGATTGTCTCACAGAAAATAAACAGTCACACCAGCTGATTTCATTTAATCAACAAAACATAAAAATTGTATAGTTTACATCGGTAACATCCCTATGTATGTAATCTGTGTTTACACGAAATTGACTCTACTTGCATCATCTATCCTATCTTGCATGGCTTAAGAATCCGAAGCAACCGAAAACATTATTTTGATCCTTTGACAATGCTTGCCACCCTTCGATTTTCATGATTTCTTCCAATTCAACAACCACGTCCTTCATCTCCGGTCTTCTTCTAGAGTCTGTACCCAACAACTTTGCATTAACCGAGCAAGTGATCTTGGACAATTCACAGGTATGCTCGGTCGCATTTCCTGAATTACAATAAGAACAACACTCTCTTTTAATCTCAACTTCTATACAAGAAAAAAAATAGTACCATCATTTTATATGTAGACACATAAACATTAGCATATACGCATATGCATACCTTGTATATTTCTACCGGGATGTTGTCTAAGTCATACGTATATGCCATTTCACAACAATATATCTCCCACAAGCATATCCCAAAGCTATAAACATCACATTTAAATCCGTGTGGTTTTTTGCTTAAAACCTAAAAAAACCACCACAATTTGTTAGGACTAAAAAAAGTAAACATCTGAGTACAAATGTGAAGTTATAAAAAAAATCATACCTCAGGAGCCATATAACCTGAGTCCCGACTTCACCACTCGTAAATAACTCTAAAGGATCAAAAACTGCCTCTCCAAAATCAGCAAGTTTCAGCTTCTTGTTTTGACTGTCGATAAGTATGTTCTCTGGCTTCACATCAAGATGAATTATCTTCTTGGAATGAAGATAACTCAACCTAACATTAAATAAAATTAAGTGATTAATGAGTGATTGAATTTTGAAAATTTAAGTTAAAATTAAGAAGTAAGGTGTTGGTTACATACCCTTTCGCAATATCAAGGGCAAATTGACAAACAACTTTTATAGGTAGCTTCTTATCACGGTTTTTACACAAGTATGATCTCAAAGATCCTCCAGTTACATATTCGGAGACAATACAAAGGTCACTTTCAGTTTTTGATATCTTGTTCTTGTTCTTATGGCCCAAATTTGTCTTCATAGACATAGTTGCTCCGATCATCTGCAAAATATTTACACGAGAGTATTAGATGGTAACAGATCATACCTAGCTTTAGTTGTCTACATGATGTAGCCATGTAGGGGTGTTTAGTTCGGCTTAAAACTATGAAACTGTCTAAACCAGTCATCGGTTTGTTTTCGTGGTCAGTCTTCTTCTAATCTTTTGTTCAGTCAATTTTAAAAATCTCAAACCTGAACGAATAGTTTGGTTTACAGATTCTATCCAGAGTGGACTGTGTAAAGCCGTCTCGAACCGTATGATTAGAATACATATTGTTTTAGCTATGTTACATAATATATAATTAGTTATTTATATTGGGTTAAAATGAAATAACATTGAGCACAGGGAATAGAAATGCATGTTTTATGTTCATAACATCCAGGACATACCTTCTGAAGGTGTCCTGCTTGGCTATGAACACTTTTAAGTTCATGTTTAAACTCATACCTACTGTTCAAGTATCCTACTACTTAACACCACACTTCAATTATTTGTGACAAATATTACATGGTATACTAGTCTACTTGATTAGTAATTGCACCCTTTATCATTTAAGCTTTGTGTTTTTTGCATACATTGAAAACCGTGAAACCAAACCAAAGTGAAACCGTTAGTAACAGTTTGGTTTCGGTTTTAAATGATAAAAAAACTGTTACAAACGGTTTGGCTCAAGGTTTTGCTTGAAAATCGTTAAAACCGGACCGTAAACACCCTTATTTGTATGTATCTCAATGTATGTTTTGTTATACTTTAATTTGTACATACTATAAAACTCTAGATCAAATATACCTTAGTGACATTAGGGTGGTCAAGCTTTTGCCATAAACTAGCTTCTTCCCTGAAATCATTCTTCATGCACTCATTTAAAGTTGTTGTAACACCCTTTCCAAAATCAAGAACTTTCACTAGAACAACAAAAAAAAAACACAATCAAAACCTTAAAGAAACAAAGGCACAAAGCACCCTTAAACTCGACAAGAAGATAACAAACCAAAGAGTTTGTTTTACCTGCGACCGTTTGGCCATGGTATGAGCCCTTGTAAACCACGCCATAAGATCCACGACCGATAACGTTGCCGAGAACAAGCTTAAGAGGATCGATAGTTTCCTGCCATTGTTGTTGTTGTTGTTGTTCATGTTGAGTGATCATAAGATCATTGGATTGCACTTGATTGAATTGATACCGGCAACTGTTGAATGAACCGAGAAACAGGTTGTGAGTGATATGAAGGTTCATCACGTCGATTACTTTCTGGGGTGCCTCCATGATCGTTTATGATGGTTTGAAACAGTTTGTTTAATGTGGGTCGTACGTAATCTAATCAAGAAGTGATTTGATGGTTTAGTTAATAACCTAACCATATTGACCATGCATATCTATTTATCGCAACCGTAGCCGACATTTAATATTATTTTCTGGTGAATTTATGTGTCGTTAGAATTGAAATTCGTTTGGTAGAGAGTTTATTAGGATAATAATTGTTTAGTATTTATCGAAATGGGTCAGCATAATTATAGGATTACGGTTAGGTTAAAGTTACATACTATAAAATAAAAAATAAAAACAATTTAACTCAACACTGTTCATGTTTTACGATTTAAGTTCATTCATTTGATTTTTTACCGCAATTTATTCATACAACTTTTTTTATTTTCAGCCTTGTTCCACTCTTTATTGTTCATCTTTCGCAAATTATTCATTTTCCATTTCGTTCTATTTTTTTTGCGAGTTAATACGCACAATGTGCGTGTGTGGTTCAATGTTTTTACGTCTATATTTTCCCTTCGTCGACTTAGATATTCTTTTCTATGTTTTACGTTCCGCCGTTCCGATTTAATTTTTTTCGCATTAACACGCGACAATTTCAGTGTTGATGATCGTTCGCTGTGTTGTGACATTTGTGCTATTTGGCACGGTTTTACGCCCTCGCCGCAACCTGATGAGGGGGCTAATACTCGTTATAGTTTATTCGGGATTGGTTTGTTTGGGTCGCTAGATGTTATTTGTGTTATGGGATCGTATTTTTCGATCTTTAGAGTCCGATAAACTTTATTTTCAATATATTTATATTGGGGAATGTTACTGTACAAATAAAGTTAACGTATTAAACGTACGAAGAGGATGAAAAAGCAAAAAACACATGGTGGCATTTTTGTAATCATCTGCTTGTATGGTAATTATCAAAATTACTATACAAATGACACTGTAGAGTAATTTTGATCTTGTAGATTAATTTTGTAAAATGTTTTTGTAAAATAATTTTGATCTTGTAGGGTAATTATTAAAATTACACTAAACCCCCCCCCCCCCCCCCCCCAAAAAAAAAAAACTAAAAGCTAAAAACTAAACCATACAGCTAAACCTCATAACTAAATGCTAACAAAATTACTCTACAGGAACATTTTACAAAATTACTCTACAAAATTAAAATTACTCTACAGGATCATTTGTAGAGTAATTTTGAATTGTATGTTGTTTGATAAACTTGCAGGATAATTTTCATTCACTTGTAAAGTAATTTTGATGCAGAGTGTTGATACATTTTTGTGTGGACGCGACACGTTCGGTTCGAGCCTTTAAACAGCATGAAGACCAAGTCGGATATCCTCCTATCCCACTTGGGTCCGACAACTTTATCTCATTTGTTTGTAACGTTAAACGAACAATGCATGTTGCATTTAGTTTATTAGTTGTCTAGGTGTGTGTTTATATAGTCCTTGGGCTTTGGAATTCCCTTTGAGCCAAAACCTTCTATTAGGCCAAAGCCTCCCTGATGATGACGAAACACACACGATGAAACTCAAAGTGTTTCATCACACTAAAGGACAAAACCATGATGAAACAAAGTGTTTCATCATGCTACAGGACAAAGGCATGACGATACTCACTGTTTCGTCGACTGTTGGGTTTATTCAGGCCCAAATGTCTGGCACAATGTTGTTTCGTCGAGCCCTTTTGTCTTCCGTCGTAGTAAAGGCCCAGGCTACTATATAAACAGCTTTCTGGTTTCACTTTGAAACCAGATGAGAGCATACCCTGAAAGTTATACTGTCAAACTGTGTGTGTATCAGTTGATCTTGGTTCTCATCCCATTTAATCAATAGATTGTGTTTCATTGATTATACCGTGTGTGTTTTACACTTTGTTTGGTTTGCACCGTCACGGGGATTCCGCACCCGTTACCGTGTTTGTGATAAACAAGGATAGGTTTTCGTATCGGATTCACCGAGAAAAACGGACCTACAAGTGGTATCAGAGCTTTGGCTCTTTTCCTTGTTTAAAACCAAACATTGTCGTGTTTGAAACAAGTGGTTTTTAGTGATTTTTTTCGGATTTTGTTCTTGAAAAGTTTGTATTTTTCTGAAAATGTGCTAAAAATCTGATTAAACTTGTTGTTTTTGCTATAAGTTTCATTGAAAACCTGTTATATTGCATCTATACATGTTGACATATGGGTTTTTGTTAAAAGTTTAAGCAAAATTTGTGTTCGGAAAATTTATCCGGTGATATTTTGGCAGGAATCTTCATAGTGTTCATCTGATCTTCATAGTGTTCATAATATTCCTTATATAAAATCTATGTTTGGTCTGTTTATTATTTGAATTTAGGTGTTTGTGAATTTTAATATATTATGTTGACAATTGGGTACATGTGATGTGATGATGGTTTACTGAAAAAGATATAAGCAAAGCATGGTGTAAGGTTGAAAAGAATTGTCTTGTGTCAGAAGGAGATAAGTTTGTTTAATCAAAGCGTTTCGTAAAAGGTCCAGCTGAGTTTCGTCGACATCAGAATCCAGTTTCGTCGCAATTCAAAGTAATCAGTTTCGTCGATTGGCCTTCTTGTTTCGTCGACATCAGATCAGTTTCGTCGTGCATTGGATTGGGCTTCAAACTGAATTGGGCCTCAACTGTTTCGTCGTTCATCACATACAATTCTGTTTCGTCGCAAGTGGTTTAGTAAACAAGCTGGGTTTCGTCGTGCATTGGATTGGGCTTCAAACTGAATCGGGCCTCACCAGTTTCGTCGCCTATATATCATTCCTTTTCGTCGATCAGAAGCCCAAACAGAAAACAAGTTTCGTCTCACACAACACATCTGAGTTTCGTCGCACCTTTCAAGGATTCTGTTTCGTCATAATAGTCCAACATCATCACAGTTTCGTCGTTCATCAAATATCAGTCTGAGTTTCGCCGTTGGTCAACAGGAATTGAGTTTCGTCGATTCATTATTCAGTTTCGTCGCTAACAAAAGGAATTCAGTTTCGTCGACCATAGTTCATCCAGTTTCGTCGTTCATTATCACAAAGAGTTTCGTCGAGATACTTGTCATTTTTAACAGAGGACTTGCAAAAGTGTCTTAACAGTTTGAGTTCAAGTGTGTGATCAGTTTTTCACATATATACATCAATCATGAGTTGTACGAGCCCATGGGATTGGAGTACGAACCCACGACCAGCTCAAAATCAGACTTCGATGGCCGCATATATGTCGAATTCCATACCTCAACAACAACAGTCAATAAGTGCAAGTCAATGGGCATTGGTGTCAAATCAAAATCAAAGCATTCAAAATCTATTGCTTAGTGAGAGTGAGACAGGCAGCAACAATCGCCCGCCAAAATTGAATCACATGAATGAATTTCCGACATGGAAAGGTCGTTTCACCACATACGTTCAAGGGCAAAGCACCGATCTTTGGAGGTGCTTCATTACTCCACGCAACAATGCCCTCGAAGTAGCAGCATCAACTGCAGCGGGTTTTACTAATATGCTTGAAGATGACAAAAAAGCCTATGACTTAGAGAAAAAGTCGTTTGCTATTCTCACACAAGCGCTTCACAAAGAAATCTATCATCAATTCTCTTACTGTGTCGACACGAAAGGTTTATGGGATGCATTGGTAGTGAGAGGAGAAGGAAATGCAGCTTCTAGAAAGACACGCCATGATTTATTGAAGAAAGAGTTTGAATCATTTCGATTCTTGGATAATGAAACTCTAAATGATATGACTTCTCGCTTTTTTCATTTGATTAGTGAAATGTGTTCTTATAATGTTGCTGCAACTCATCCGGAAATGATTGCACGGTTTGCTGATGCTCTACCTCCTAAGTGGAGTCCATTCATTGAACTTCTAAAGCATACGGGCAATATGGATACAGCCAATGGCACTCTCTATGAATTCATTCAGAAGTTGGAGCACAAGAACGAAGAGGAAATTCGGAAAGCTAAAATGATTGCACCTCCTCAAAACACAGAAATGTATTTGCCTGGTTTTGGTCCTTCAGCTAGTTCTAGATCCATTCAGCAACCGAAGCTTCAAACGGCGTTTGTGTCCAATACAAGCTCATCACCGTTGCCACAGTGGAATCAAAGTGCTTATCTTTCACAATCTATTCCCCAACCTCAAGCCCAACCACAACAACAACAAGCACATTATACCAACAATCCTTTACCCCAAAACACCAACACTGTCAGAGTTAATACTTCCAATCTTTCAAGAGTCAGTGTAGAAGTTGCAAAGGAACATTTGGAACTTCTCAACACAATGTTCAGTTCCTACTGTGGATTGGTAGCAAATCAAATTGGAAACATCAATATGACCAATGAAGATTATCAGCAGATAGACCGTGATGAAATGGAGTTAATGGATATCAAGTGGGCGTTTGCAAGTACTGTTAGAAGGGGAAAGGATTTCATGACTCGAACAGGAAGAACAAGCTTGGAAGGCAAAAATAATACGAAGTACGGGTTTGATAAAGATGCGGTTACATGTTTCAATTGTGGCGAAAAGGGTCACTTCAAACGTGAGGGCACCCAACCAAGCAAAGAAGGCAATCAGAATCCGTTCAGAAATCAGACGAGTACTTCTAATGCAAATCAAGACAATCGGGAACAAAGGATAGTAGCGGTGAACAACAATCAGAATCAGAACCAGAACCAGTCTGGACCCTCAAACGCCAACAGAGCATTAGTTGTTCAAGCTGATGAAGGGTGTAATTGGTCTGTACAATTCGGAGATAATGATCAAGGAGGTGGAACCGCATGCTATGCAAAAATCATCAATCACATCAAGCATGTTCACAAGGAAGAGTTTTCTGAAAGTGATGATAGCTCGGGTTATAGCGGGAGCTCAGATGAAGAAAGCTCAAATGCGGGAGATTATAATTCTAAAGATGGATCTTTTTCTTATCAGACCGCCTTTATGGCAAATGTCTCGGCCTCGACAAGTCAGGTAAATTCTGATCCTCCTACTCCTAGTGTTTGTAATTCTTGTGCTGATTTGAAGCTTGAATCTGAAAAGCTTCATAGTCATAATCAAAGTTTGGTTATTGAAATGTCTAAGTGCAAAGAGGCAAATATGGCTCTGGTTAGAAACGAAAAGGATTTTAAATCTGGAATTGAAACTTTAAAGAAAAGTGTTTCCGAAGTGACCAAAACTGTTTATCATAAACAAGTTAGTATTAATGATTACATTAACATTGTTGAGGAAAACAAAAAGGAACTAGCCATTGCCAAATGCGAGCATGATGCAATCAAGCTCAAATTGGAGAGTTATTCTAACTCCCGATTTGTGCTCGATCACATTATTGACGTTCAACAACTGAATGGAAACATGAGAGGTGTTGGGTATAAGAAGTGTCTGCCCCCTTTGAGACAAAATTATACTCGAATGCCCGATGAGGAGGAAATGCCGCGTTTTGAGCCAACTGTACCTCTTGATTATGGGGAAGTTACAACTTGCTTAGGGTTCAAAACGGACAATTCATCGGAGGGCTCATCTGATTGGAAAGAAAAGTCATCATGTGCTTCAAATCAAAGTCCTCCCATAGTTGAGGACTATGATTCGTCAGATGATGAACCAGATGTGAGTGATGAGGATAAATCTCTTAAAAAGAACAAAGGAGTAGAAGTCCCTATTGAGAATCATATTCTGTGTGATCCTCCTACTCCTACTGTGCAGTCTGCTGTTAAACAAGAGATAGATCCTATCACTAAGACAGAGTCTACTGTTAAAAGTGATAACGTGTTGTACACTTTAGTTGGTGATGACAAAATTTATTCAAACACAGCTTTTCCAATTAAAAATGTCAATCGATCTTTGATTGATAAAGTGTTTGAAGATACTACCAGTAAGTTTTTGGAAAAGGGGATCCCGAGAGTTTCAGTAACTCAATGTAATCCGATTCCAAAAGCTGAAGTTAGAATAAAATTTGGAAATCAAAAATCACCAACAAAGCAACAACCTGTCGCTTTTAAGGGTAAACAGCAACAGCAGCGAGCTCAAAATTCTAAAGGTTCACAACCGAAGGTTGAGACCAAAGGAGCTCGTTTCAAGAAGAAAAACAATGATGTTAAATTTGTAGCATCCAAGGGTACTGACAAGGTGGAGACTTTTGAAAATAAATCAAACACCGATTTTGTTCAAAAAGTCAGAATTTTAAAGCATAACGCTCAAAACAATTACACCCAACACACAAACGGGTGTGATGAAGGAACAAGTACCTCTGGGTCTACAGGTTCAACACGTGAAAGTCAAACCGGGTCTCCCAAGTTTGTTGAGAGGAGATCGTGTTTCAAATGTGGGGAGTTTGGACACATTATCAAAAACTGCACAAACTCTCCAAAACCAAATTTTGTAGAAAGAGCCCCTTCTGAACACGGTCACTCACAAAGTCGTCCTGTTTCTCCAAAACATGATAAACGCACTATTAAAGAACATAAACGCACTATTAAAGAACAGGAAACAACGACATAAGAATGTGAAGGTGATCGAAAAGGCTTTAAAACCGGAAAATGTTAAAAGGAAACCAAGTTCACAACAACCGTTAAAACCAGAAATTGTAATTAACACACAATCTGGTAAACGGAAACAAGCTTGGAAACCGAAAACAGGTGAAGGTTCAGGGGGAGGCGTGAAATTTCTAAATCATCAAGAGATTGAAATTACATTTCTTGATTCTCAGGGGCAACCCAAGTCTATGAAGGCTTGGGTCCCCCTCTCCAACTAATCTCTGAGTGAGTGTGCAAGATATTCTAGGAGGAACTTTCGATAGTCATAGGATTATTGATAGTGGAATGTTCATGCACAAGAACGGCGACAAAAGAAATTGTTGCCTTTGATGGAGAGAAAAAGAAAAGAAGACAGAATTGTCTATCGAAAGAAATTGAAAAGCTTCGACAAATTGAAAATCATTCCAAAGTTTGATTGTTAAAGGCTTTAATCGGGTCACCGGGATAGATTCAAACAAAATGTATGTACCTGTAGCACGTCTGAAGTTCAAAAATTCACAAGATAAACGTGCAGTGTACATTTCTTTGCGGTGTAATTGAAGAAAATGTGTTTGCTGAACAAACCAATCGGGTGTGTGGATGCCTAGGCGTGGATTGAACAGCCGCACACTACTTTTCAAAGAGAAAGACAAAGACCTTCGCTGGTGCAATGTGGAAGACCAGCCGGACCCAAAGGTTTCTGATCTTGTTGCTGTGAAGAGCTTTTCTCGGATTAATTGAAGTAGCTGCAAATTCGACCTTGAAATCCACACCGGGTGGATATCCAGTTTGGGAGAGCACTCAGTTTCCTTGCAATGCACGAAGCAGTTGCAGGATACGGTTTTGAATTTCTATTCTCTCTTATACTTGTTGATATTTAAGCTGCTTTATGAATTATATCATCTCATACAACACTCTTTGACCAGACACGTTGATCTCGAATATCACCTCACACGTGATTGTTTCACTATGAAACTCGTCAATGTTGTCATGGTCCGCACCGATTACCGACGTGCCAACTGATTTTTCCAAAATTCGATAAATCATTTCTGACAAAATTTTAATTTTGGTAAACGGCATTGAGGTAAAACATGAGTTAACCAACATCGGGAAATCCTTTTTGTAAATACCTTTGTGTTTTTAAAATTTATCATAGTTTGTTGATTTTAGGGGGAGTAAATCCAAATTTGAAAATTCAAAAACAGTGAAAAATTTCAAAACCCAAAAACATATAAAGCAAAAATGAGTTTCCTGGCGAAAAAAAGAGAAAATGATAGTAACCCCCCCACCCCCCAAAAAAAAACTAAAAGCTAAAAACTAAACCATACAGCTAAACCCCATAACTAAATGCTAACAAAATTACTCTACAGGATCATTTTACAAAATTACTCTACAAAATTAAAATTCCTCTACAGGATCATTTGTAGAGTAATTTTGAATTGTATGTTGTTTGATAAACTTGCAGGATAATTTTCATTCACTTGTAAAGTAATTTTGATGCAGAGTGTTGATACATTTTTGTGTGGACGCGGCACGTTCGATTCGAGCCTTTAAACAGCATGAAGACCAAGTCGGATATCCTCCTATCCCACTTGGGTCCGACAACTTTATCTCATTTGTTTGTAACGTTAAACGAACAATGCATGTTGCATTTAGTTTATTAGTTGTCTAGGTGTGTGTTTATATAGTCCTTGGGCTTTGGAATTCACTTTGGGCCAAAACCTTCTATTGGGCCAAAGCCTCCCTGATGATGACGAAACACACATGAGGAAACTCAAAGTGTTTCATCACACTAAAGGACAAAACCCTGATGAAACAAAGTGTTTCATCATGCTACAGGACAAAGGCATGACGATACTCACTGTTTCGTCGACTGTTGGGTTTATTCAGGCCCAAATGTCTGGCACAATGTTGTTTCGTCGAGCCCTTTTGTCTTCCGTCGTAGTAAAGGCCCAGGCTACTATATAAACAGCTTTCTGGTTTCACTTTGTAACCAGATGAGACCATACCCTGAAAGTTATACTGTCAAACTGTGTGTGTATCAGTTGATCTTGGTTCTCATCCCATTTAATCAATAGATTGTGTTTCATTGATTATACCGTGTGTGTTTTACACTTTGTTTGGTTTGCACCGTCACGGGGATTCCGCACCCGTTACCATGTTTGTGATAAACAAGGATAGGTTTTCGTATCGGATCCACCGAGAAAAATGGACCTACACAGAGTAAGTTTGATACACTTGTAGAGTAATTTTGATAATTACTCTACAAGAACATTTTACAAAATTACTTTACAAAAGATCAAAATTACTCTAGGATCATTTGTAGAGTAATTTTGATAGTTACAGATAATTACAAAAATGTCACCGTGTTTTTTTGTCTTTTCCTTCAGTTCGAATGTTTGGTATGTTAACTTTATTTATATTTGATCTATTACCTATTTATATTAATATAATTCTAAACATGCCAAAAATATAGTGAATTAATGTTAAACGGGTTAAAATATAGTTATTGGTAAGTCATTGTGTTATAGAGAGTTCAAAGTTGACTTGAGAATTTTTGGGTGATGTAACATCCAGGACATACCGTTTAACGTGATGTAATTTATATGTTGCATTTTGCACACATCAACCTGCTTCACAATTGATGAAATTAAAAGTGAGTGGAAGGGTTATGTACAAGAAAAGTAGAAATTCAAACCTGAGTGTAGCCAAATCAAACTGCAAATAAATACCCAATTCCATGATGGGTTCGGTGTTAAATAATTGGAGATATGAAACGTATGGGGTAATTGATTTCAGTTGGGAATTAAATTGGTGTGTTGAATTAGGTATTGGCTTTCAATATTTGGTTTGAATCATCAGTAACGAATGAATGAGGAAATACGAAAGAATTGAATCTTGCGCTTAGGATGATTTTTCATCACTAAAGTACGAAACAATTGAATGGGGTTATTTGAATGGACGAAACACTGAAGGGGGTTAATCATGGGATTGAGTTTGTCAATTGAGGGACTGATTATAAAAATTAGGTTTATGTTGAAGGAGAAACACGTGTATTTTTTACAGGAGTCTTTTTTTTTATTTTAACGGGAGTATTTAGTTGTTAAGTATTTAAAAGATACATGATTTATGTAAGTATATGTTTTATTTGACCACAATTGAAGTTGAATGTAGTATTGAACGTTTTAAATACCTATTCGAACCGAGTGATTATACTGGTTGAAGTGGGTACCGTTTATTGTCGTGCCGGTACGGTTGAGGCCGATATTAATAGTGTTCCGACATAGTATTTGAACCGCCGGTATATATGGTAATATCGGGTCCTACTGACCTACCGGTTTAATTCCATGTTAAAATTTTGAGTTTAAATTAGGGATGATAGCAAATTTCATGTTTTACACGATCGTAAAGTTGATACATTCAACATTCCAATGTGATAGTGCTATTGTACACTTTTATTTAAGGGTAAATTACACTTTTCATCCTTCATGTTTGTAGCGGGTTGCAATGGATGACCTTTAACTTTAATAATTACAGTTACAGTCATTTATTTGCAAAACCTGTTACACCTTAGGTCCTTGGACCCTAACCTGGTTAAAATTTTCAGTTAAGTGAGATCATATGCAACTCATGTGAGGGCAAAACATTCATTTAATAAAAAAAAAAGAATGGTTTTAAAACTTTTATAAAAATTATAAATCTAAACCATCATTATCTCACTTGTACTCTCTCTCTCCCCCTGTACTCTCTCTCCCCTGTACTCTCTCTCTCTCTCTCTCTCTCTCTCTCTCTGCATACACTTTCAACAACCATTATCATCAGGCCACCACCACCTACAGTGGTCATTAAATTCGCAAAGCACGATAATGTCGTATCGATCCAAGAAATCATACAGAAATATCAGAGAATGATCTAGACTCTGAAAACAATTTCTCAAAACATATAAAAAAACAAAACAATCAAATCGGAGCAAACACAAACACACTTCGTCTTCTCCATCATCTTCTCTTCCTAACAACCCAACAAAAACCTTGTATTCTTCTTAACTGCTTATAAGTTCAACCACTTTTAGCAGTTTCCCATAATGTTGTCTCTACTGATAGCCTGATACCCGTGTAAAATTTTGTTCAAATTATTTAACAAAGTTCAAGTGTTTTGATTTTTGTTTAACAAATTTCAACCCTTCCTGTAATTTTATATGCAGGAATGGTTCATTTATTCACTACAGTTTGCGACCGTTAAGCCGAAGAGATATATGGGCTCCCCAGCCTGCCGAAGAGATATCTCGGTGACGGTTGTTGTTAGTAGTGCGTCTGACGATAATGAGTGGTGGCGTCCGGCGATAATGAGTGGTGGCACTGTGTGAGAGGTGCTGGTAAAGGTTGGTTGGAGAGAGATGAAGAGGAGAGATTCTAGGGTTAGGGTTGGGGAATTGGGGAAGATGGTGTTGATTTATTAATGAACATTTTAAATAAAAACATGAAATGACCAGAATACCCTTAAATGGATAGACATAACTAAAAATTTCAACTTGGTTAGTGCTAAAAGACGAAAGGTGTAATATGTTTTCCAAATAAAGGATTGTGAGTAATTATTGAAGTTAAAGGCTATCTATTGCAACCCGCTACAAACATAAAGGACGAAAAGTATAATTTACCCTTTATTTACTAAAAGTATGGTGAAAATTTAGATCATGAAATCACGTTGTTTTGGATTATTTTTTGAGTTAAAACTTTTGTTGTTATGGCATTACAGGGTTAATTAGTAATCTGGGTTTGACCATCTAGTACAATGCGGTTCAACCGGTTAAACCGTTTGAAAGGCTAACCCGGTAGAATTTAAAAACGTGTTATTAAAACCTTGTTAATATTAGAGTATTTATAGCTATGTGTGTTTAGTTTTTTTTTAAGTTGAACCTTCTTCAAGCGAGATGCCTAGATGACTATTTTTTTCTTGCATGGGTGTGAATGTACGGGTCACTTTTGCGTATTCTGTGTTGTACAAAATATCGGTATTCTGCGTCCACTGTTTTTGGTTTCTTTTTTCGTGGTGATGTTATAGGCAGTAATTTCTTTGGTTTTTAGGGGTGTTTGAATGTGCAAGGAGGGTCGTTGATCGGAGTGTTGTGCTCCGGTCAAAGATAATATTTATAAGCCCAAATTACCCTTAACAAATATTTAGTGGTAGCAAGGGGTCGAACCACGAAGAGTATGTGGTTTGTGTGTGGATTCGATTGAATTAGAACAATTGTCACAGATTATGAAGCTTGCCAGATAGTTTTGTTTAATTGAAAGATGTGAATTTGAACTAATGAAATTGATTTAATTAATTAACAACTAACGATTAACGATTGAAAGAAAATTGATTACTAAACAATAATAAGAAAAAGGGTTCACACCCGGTTTCGGTAATTGCCAACCTAGGGTTTCTACAAGTTTTTAGATCAAACTCAATTGCGTATGATTAGCGGATTTAGTGTACCATGACTTAGGTTCCAATAACTATCAACGCTTCGAAAAACGGACAAGAATGCACTTTGTAATCAACACAAGTAAAACCTAACCAAGACAATGCATACTACATATAACCATTTCGTAAAGTCATAACTTTTAACATCGTTCGACAATTTATGAATACGAAACAAATGCAAACTATTGTCAAGGGTTTCAAAAATCAAACACAATTTGTCACAAATTTGAAACAAGAACAATTCGAAACCCTAAATTTAATAACTACCTACACCGGGGTGAAACCAAGGTGATTAGCCGCTCATGGTTGAGGAAACTTGATCACCGAACGCTTGGAATTTAATTGAGATCATCTTGAAGCTTGAAGGATGAAAGAATGGTGGATGATTAGGGTTTTTGGAATGATTGGTAATAGTGAAGTGATTGATGAATGGAGTTAGGGTTGTGGATGATTGATTGTGGATAGTGATGATGATTCGGGTGGTGATTCGGGTGATGTGTGTTTTAGAGATGGATTCAAGATGAATGGTTGGTGGTTCTTCGCTCCAAGAATCAGGTTCAAACTCTAAACAAAGTGTAACCTCCGAATTGAATGCCCCCCAGCCAATTAGAATCGTTCCCAACACCTAAAGCAACGAAATTCGCGTTTCTACAAACCAGGACCCGTCGCCGACGACCCTGACCCCATCGGCGACGGCCTCTCAAAGTGTGAAAACCGACCGACGGCCTAAACTGTTGAATACGCGCGAATGGTGACGACGGGACTTTCTAGAGCCCCTCCGGGACGGCCCTATACCCGTCGCCGACAACCTCTAGTTTTTCCTGTTTCGTCCGAAACTGTTTTCTTCATAACTTCTTCGTTATAGCTCCGTTTTACTCACCGTTTTCGCCCACGTACTCGACATTCAGCGCTCTATCATGCCATCTTCCAATATATTAATTTTAAATCCATTAACATTCCCAAAACACATCCAATCTTCGTGATTAACTCGGGTTTGTTCATTTCACATCCTCGGTCGATCCGATTCACGTCCCGGTGCTCCGTTTAGCTCCCGATTAGCTCCTTAAACTCTTTTAGACCTGTAAAACACGAATCCCATTAAAAGTAGGCTATTCAAGATTAAAAGCAATGTAAAAACATTAGCTTAAGCACAAACGATAACCAGTTTGCGACCACGTATCACATCCCCACACTTGTCTTTTGCTTGCCCTCAAGCAAATCTGTTTTTCACTTTCACGTGGGTCGAACAAAGAATACACTCCACATTCCCGAGACGAAGGTTAAGGTCAATTTTCATACTAAAGTTCAAACTCTTTACAATTTTCAACATATTTAACGGTGAAGTGACTAATCACTAAAAAAAATGGTTATCCAAGATTAACCCGCCTGTAAACTAACAAGTCATGCACATCCCTCACAATGTTCTCTCCACTCGGCTTATTAATTAGCTAATGTATATAATGTATTAGCACTTCAATCAATTAATCACTCAAAACCGATTAGAACACGTACCCGCATAGGCTTGCAACTCAATCATTCTCCACCACCGAACACAAATATCAAGCACAAGTCATAGGGTCTTTGAACGGGTTGTAACGGGGCTAGGCTAAGGGTAGGAAATAGGGTATTTTAAAGTGGCTATGGTGATGAAAATTCGATTTTTATTACAAAACAATTAATCTACGCACAACTAACTACCAATATCAAACTAGAAAGCAACAAGCTTTCGCCTTTTATTTCTCAACTAAGAACATATATTTTTTTGTTCTTTTCTCAACAATTTTCTCGTCTTTTTCATAATATTTTCTGATTTTTCTCTTTTTTTTTATATGCAAACAAATAAACAACTATACAAACTTGACTCCTATAATCGATTTTCCATCACACAGGTTAAAAACAAAAAGGTATTAAAGTTATTGGCTAAAGGTTGGTCAAACGAAGGGATTAGGCTCAAAATTGGTTACTAGGGGATAATTTTTTTTTTTTTTTGGGTAGGGATATAAAAATGGTGTAAAAGGAAAAGGTTTACCTAATGCCTTAATCATTCTCGTGCTTGTATTCGGTCTATGGTCTCAAACGTATCAAAAGATGCAAGTTCTACAATACGCGACTAATGGTCCACTCAAACAAAGAAACATGTAAATGTAAATCTATGATATGAAAGTGGCTCAAAACCTCACGTATAAGGGTATGATATGTGATATGCATCAAATGCTAGTTCCTTAGGCGAATTATTCCCAAATAACCACCCGCTAAATATCCGTCATGCTATTAATTTGGACTTGACCATGACAAAAGACCAAATGGTTTGTGCCATCCCTCGTTGACTTAGTTACTTGTGCTTTTAAGATCGCTTTTGAAACAATAAATTTTTGAGATTTTTTTTGAAATTTTTCCCCCATCCCCACACTTGAGGTAAACATTGTCCTCAATGTGTAGTGTTTAAATGAACGGGTCAAAATCGAAAACTTTTACTACTCCCCCATCCCCACACTTGAGGTAAACATTGTCCTCAATGTTTAAGAACTAGAGTTTGAAAACGCACAAGGGATGTGACACGGCTAACCTTCCCAAAATTTCACCCCGGAAAAATAAACTACAAAATACAATCCACTTATGACTAAACTAAGAATCAAGGTAAGAAGGAAACGCATGCACCTGATTGTTGTCGCGTGATGCCCATATCTTCTTCTTCTCTTCATAAAAACGGTTGTCTCTCGAACATCATATACCTACAAATTCTAACCTTTGTGTAGAAGCATGCTTCTCACAACCATTGAAATTTGTTAGATGGTTAGTTCTACCATTTTTATAAAAGTGTTACCAAATCATGCGTTAAATTACCTTGATTTTTGTGGAAAAATCAGTTACAACAATAACAAGCCTAACTCACTTTCGTAGGAATCACGGTTGCATTTAGCTTATGCAACAAGCCCTTTTAAACCCCCCAATAGCTTGGAAGGACGAGTAGGTCTCGTGAGGGTTATATAGGGAACACACCCACAACGTTCATTTAACTAATAAAACGAAATAACAAAATTATACAACAACAACAATACTAACTAAATTACGGATAACAACTAAAACGAAATGCGAAATAAAGTATACAACAACACTTGATTTACCACCTCATGGTGGTCGAATAGCATGCTTGCCGCCTACAAACTCCTCGAAATCACCCACCGGTGATTCATACCATTTGTTGCCAAACGGTCCAAACTTCCTCACTTCCTCTTCCTTCTTCTTTTCTTGAGGCGACTTCTTCGCCTTCTTCTTCTTGACCGTTTTCTTCCTTGTTTCTCCAAACCTACCAACCATAGCACACACCTTTTTGTTTGGATTCATGTCCTTTTTAGGACACTTATCCTTACCGAGCGGGTTAGTGAAATTTGGAAAAACATTTAAATTTAATTCCCGGTCCCCAAACTTCATGCTTACCGTTCCCGTTGCACAATTTATTATGGCATTTGCAGTTGCCAAGAACGGTCTACCCAAGATAACTACCGGTTGGGTGTCCTCAACACACCCAACATAGTCTACAACCAAAAAGTCAACTGGGTAGTAGCAATCATCCACCTTAACAATCGCATCCTCCACCATCCCCCTTGGATGCGTGGGGTCTGATCGGCCAATACCACGGGAGTATCAAATTTTCTTAATGGACCAAAATCGTATTGGTCATACAAACTCCCGGGTAAAATGCTCACACAAGCTCCAAGATCGAGGAGCGCCCTCTCAATTTTGAAGGTTCCAATTTGAATTAGAATAAGATGATCTCCCGGATCTTGAGCTTTTTGGGGGAGCGCACTTGATAAAACGGCACTAACATGTCATACCAAATCAACCGGTTCGGGTAATTTATTGTGCCGTTTTTCAATGCTCAACTCTTTTAAGCATTCCACATGAGCCGGAACCTTTTTAATGTCATCAAGTAACGGCAAATTAATTTTAGATTGTTTAAAATTTTCCCACCCCTCGTCCTTTAGTGGGCACCGTTCTTCACTTTTCGATGCATTAAGCGGGTTAAGTTGATTTAAAAAATTTTCACAAAAAGCATTTTTAGTTATGTTTTCAATTTTACTTTGTGAAATCGTTTCTTGGTCATTTTCACTTCTCGGCTCATCACTTATATTTTCCACTACACCAACAATGAATTGTGGTGGTGGAATGCTTTCAACACTACAATTTTCATCATTTGGAAGAATATTTACCGCGCTAACGCGTGCATTCCTCACGTTGCTTGTGCTAGAACCTTGATGCTTCGGGTTCATTGTGGTGTCACTTGGAAGCTTTCCCATGCTTCCCCTCATTTGAGCCATTTCCTCCACGAGTTGGCCCACTTGCTTTGCCAATGCCTCATGTGCTTTGTCCCGAATCTCGTTTGTCTTCTTTATCTCCTTAATGTCATTGTGAGATTCTTTTTGCATATTTAACAAAGCATCCATCTTGGCACTCAAATCATCACCACCGGTTTGATTGTTCGACCCGCTTCCATTACCGCCTTGATTATTGTAATTCCTTTGGTACCCACCTTGGTAATTATTGTCCCGGCCTTGGTACCCTTGATTGTAATTACGTTGATAACCCCCTTGGTTACCACCTTGGCGATTTTGATACGATGAGCCTCTTTGGTTACCCGGTTGAAAGTTCGGGTTCATTTGATTGGCAGCATTCCCATATCGGAAGTTGGGATGGTTTCTCAATCCGGGATGATAAGTGTTCGAATTCATATCATTATTTTTTCTATCCCCGAACACTTGATTTACTTCCTCGGTGTACTCACCCAGCCTCGTTGGACATTGATCGGTCCTAAGGCCAATATCCCCACAATCCTCACACACCGCGAATTGGACCGCATTCACCTCTTTCTTTTTCATACGAGCCATTTCTCGTTCTAAAGTGGAAATTCGATCTTTAGAATCAAGATTGGGAAGTGACCGGGAAATGGGATGTTTCTTAGCTCTATCGACCGATTCCTTTTCCTTCGACCGCTTGCTCATCCGCTCCAAGAATTCCCAATCGTCATCTTCATGATTGCTCAAAAGAGTCCCGTTGCTCGTCGACTCGAGGCGGTTCCATGTCGCGTCATCCAACCCACGTACAAAACACTTCACCAATTCCCACTTTTCTATTTGGTGATGTGGGCATCTCCGCATCAATTCTTTGAATCGAGTGAACGCTTCATGTAACGGTTCACTCGATAGTTGTCGAAACGACCTTATCTCATCCCTAGCGTCGTCGGTCTTCGCCATCGAATAATATTCGTCTAAGAAGACTTGTTGCATCTCACCCCATGTTCGGATGCTATTCGCCAGAAGTGTGAGAAACCATTGCTTCGCCTTGTCTTTCAACGAAAATTGGAACTAGCGAAGTTTGACCTCCTCTAATGCGAAGTTGTGCCCCCCGATAGTGTTACAAATGGACGAAAACTCCGCCAAGTGCGTGTACGGCTCATCATTAGACCTCCCATTGAAGTGGGGAAGTATATTGATGTAATTAGGTTTACAATCAAACATTCTCCTTTCGCACACTATCGGAGAGTCATTATCGGTAACTACCGGTCGAAAACGGTCATTCACTCCCCGTGGAGGTTGTTGACGACGTTGTGGACCGTTAACCTCTTGATCGACCGGTCTTCGGTTGTCCCTTCGATCACCTTTTCTATCACCACCTTGATTTCTACCTTGGTTACCCCTTTGATTACCCCCTCCCACGAAACGAGGAATCCGGTTTGGGTTGACATTGTTGTTGTTGTAAAACCCATCATTCCGGTTCCTTTGGTAGTTGTTTTGTGGTTGGCGGTTATTTTCGTAACCGTCATTTCTTCTATTCCCATACCCGTAATCATCATTCCCCACATAGTTGGCGTTTTGGTAGCCAAACTCCTCATCTTCATACCCTCTTGCATTGTAGACATTGCCTTGATTAACATACCCCCAATCTTCGTCATCATTAGCCCGATCATCATAGTATCCTCCATCGTCCGAATTTTCCGTATACACGCTCACGTGTTCCGGCGATTGATAACCGGGAACACTATATGGTTCGTCATCGGGGATGGCGTTCCTCAAATCGTCTATGTTGAAAAAAAGGTCTTCATTCGCGGGATTGCCACGATCTTGATTACCTCGACGGTCGGAATTGACATTCCGGTCATCAAGGTTGATGGGTAAAGAATTGTGTCGATGAAGGTTTTGTTGTTGGGGTGTTCTTTGGGTGTTGTTGGGATTTTGGTTTTGAAAAGGTGGTGTGGGTGACCCGTTATTGTTGTTACCACCCGGTCGCTCTTGAGGCATAGGTTGAACGTTTTGGGCGGGATTGAAGTTGCTTCGGTATTGGAATTGGTTCGGGTTTTGATTTTGGTTGAGGTTTTGGTTGGAGTTTTGGTTCGCCATTGAATCGGTTTCAATGATCGGTGTGAATTGTGGTGTTTGGTTGGTTTGATTAGAAACAAGTGTTGCCTCTAACCGGCTTGCTAAGTTTCTTCTTGCTACTCTTTCGATTTCCGGTTCGTAGACTAAAGGTGAAGTCCTCCCGGAGTTCCACGTATGCATACACTACCTGTTACCTGCACAAGTAACACAGCCGCGTAACAAGGAAAAAGACAAAGTGCAAAAAGAACCTAAACACATTAAACTGATAATCACGAAATTCAAACAACAATCCAAAACACAAAGCGCACGCACTCCCCGGCAACGACGCCATTTTGATGATTGTCGTAAGGGTCATGCAAAAACCTAATTAAACTAAGTAGATAGCGTAAGTAGGGTATCGTATCCACGGGGAATATGTGGTTAGTGTTTAGCTAAATTATTTAATTAACTACTACTAATCTAGAATTGGGGTTTTTGATTAATTTGAAAGAAACTAAAAACTAACTACAAGAAAAGATATCAGATTTATAAAACGTAACTTCCTCCAAACTTCAGGTCTTAGGTTTCACAAAACTCAGTTTACTCAGTTAATTGGCCATCACATAGACATGATGTTGGAAAGTTGGTTAATTTAATATGATAATCAAAAATAGGTCCTTGTCATCAGATCTTTTATAATTTGATTAACCCTATTTACTAGTGTGAGTCAACCTACTCTATGTCACCCAACAAGTTACTAAGTTTTTTCATCAACCGAACAAGTTGTAAAGCAAGAACTCAAAACACATGCAAATAGTTCAAATAAACCAACACATCAATGTATTCATACAACGTTGTCAAGGTCAAAAATACATCCAAACCTGAATATAAACTGAATGAAGTAAACACCTAATACGAACCGTCCGCCTGGAGAAAGCCACAAGGAGCCTAGCCGCTCATGATTGTCGTAACCGCTTCAGTTGTCATCCAGAATTGGTTGGACATTCAAAAGTAACTTGGAAGTTGAAAAAGATTCTGAATCCGTTCTTATGCTTTCGTAATGTGAGGGCTGTGATCGAATATCAATCCCCCCAAAGCTGCCTTTCGTGCGTCCCTTTTATTCCCTCCACAACGACTTTCCTTCTAGTGGCCCATTTACAAAGCCAATCCTCAGCCCAATATACCTTTTAATTCCCTAGCAATTCTCGCCGGCCTTCCCATGGCTACAATATAACCATATAAACAATTAATTAAGTTCATATCCTTATATTTATTTCTTTTGGCCATTTAACTTTATTCATATGATAGTAGGATCAATTCATTAAGAACATTACTAAACCAATTAATTAATTTCAAGCCAAGTTAACAGAACTTAATTTGTGTTGCTTTCATTTTATTTACTTATTTTATTATGATAATAGGAGATTAGATTAATAAAACTCTTTTAGCTTATTTCTACCTTTAACATAACAAATGTAAAACCGACTAAAATAGTACATTTTGTAACGATATCGATGCATTTTTATTATCATTAAAAGAAACTAGAGTATGTCTAAAATGCGTCGATCAAATCCCCACACTTATCTTTTTTCGTCCCGAAAAAATTATTTGCAATGGAATCACAATCAGAAACATCGGCATTTAATATATTCGTTTAGTTTATTAACAAATTAAATCACACGTTAATCAAGATTGCAGGTATACGATCCACTTAAACCCAACCGCCAGCTTCCGAGCCCTTATTCGCGATTCATTAAGTTCAAATAATTATAGTTATCTATGGATCTCACACTCAAAAGACTACAACTCCACCTAATCCCGTTTCAAGTTTATAAGGTTAAAAGATTATATCTACCGTCTTATACAAAAAACCCTTATGCTATTCCGATTAAACTTTATGATGGATAGATGGATGATGTTGCGAGCTTTACATGCTTTTGCTTATGATCAGTTTAGCGGATATACGCCACACGAGTCACCATCCCCATGGTTAATGCCATAAACTTCACATATTTTTTATAACTCTACCTAGAGGGTATGTACCGCATGAGTCGCTATCCCCGCGGCAATACCATAGGTTTCATTTTTTCCATTTTTTCTTCAACATATAGCTCAAATGGATTGATGGAATGTTTTTTTTTTGGGCGCCACACTGTTTCGGATTTGTTTTCACAAAAAGAAACAGGCGTGCCAATTTAATCGGAAAA
>JARYGA010059937.1:0-106220 GCA_030545235.1 Helianthus tuberosus
GTTTGCCCCAAATGTCTATAAATAGCATGTGTGATCACCTTTTGCTACTCACCTTTTGGTGCTCACCTGCGTTGTAGATACACGAAGCGTTCTGACTCGTTTTCTAAGTTATTTTTGGTGTACCAGGTGTATAATGGGTAAATTCAGTAGAATGATGCATACAGTCGCACACAAACCATATCATCCTCATACTATCAACAATATTCTTCGATCGATGCGTCACAATAATGTAACCATTCTCGTTTGCCTTTTCTTGTACCCATTTCTTCGGTTCAATCAGAGACATGAAACGCTAAAAAGCAGATACGTTATTAATATCAATATTAATAATTTTAATAATAATACAAATATTAATATTAACAAAAATAATAATATTATTAATAATTTTAACAATAATACAAATTTTAATTTTAAAAATAATAATAATATTAATAATTTTAACAATAATACACATTTTAATTTTAAGAAGAGTTAACTGCCATTTTCGTCCCTGTGGTTTGGTCACTTTGACCATTTCAGTCCATTTTTCAAAAATGCGCCATTTTCCTCCCCGACGTTCTGGAAAGGTGCCATTTCAGTCCAAAAATCATAACCCAGTTAAGTCAGTTAGTAAACAAGGACTGATTGTGTAAATTTGTAACATAAAGGACTGATTGTGTAAATTTGTAACACCACCACCACTAGCCCTGCCACCACCACCACTCCGCTGCCACCACCACCACCGCCACCACAGCCACCACAGCCGCACCGCCACCACAGCCACACCGCCACCACAGCCACACTGACGTTCTCGTTTTATACATTTTCTGGAACGTTTACGTGCAAAACGAAATGGAGGATGCAGACGATGGAAGTGGTCGATTTGCCTGAATTCGGATGAAGTTGCAGGTTTCGGTGAAGTTGCAGGTTCCGGTGATCACAGCTCGGCTCCGTTCATCACCACCATTCGAAAGCTTCCGAAACAAGATCATCTTCAACGTTCATCTCCTGCAACTTCTGTTCGAAACATAACTTCCCAAAAAACCGATTCTGATTCCGCTCACCGCAATCTCCATTCATCACTGTTGTTTCGACATAAGGCAACTGTCCGTTCATCACCGTTCATCATCGCTCAAACCTGCAACATCACCATCTTCTCCGGTCATCACTCCGAACATCATTGTTTTTCACCCCTCACTCCGGCGACCACCATCGTTCCGCATAACCCGACAACCTTTATATCTCCATCGCACACCTCGCCGTCGATCACTTTCACCACCGTAGCACCATTCTCCGACCACCCTTCTCATCTCCTGCTAACCTGCAACTCTGGTCACCATTGTTGTCATCATCGGACATCATTCCCGTCATTCATCATAATTACCATCATACCATCTCCACTGTTGTCACATTTGTCACTGTTTGAAGCAGCGTGAAACGGGTTTTGGTTTTGGACACACAATCTTTCATACAAGTTCAAATCTTTCATACACACAAAAACCAAAATGACGTTGATGGTGGTGGTTCCGGCGGCGGTGGTGAGTATGCAGGTATATATACATTATATATGTATATATATATATTATATTTTATAATTATATTAATATTTATACATTTTACTTAAATGGTCATTTATGTTACAAATTTACACAATCAGTCCTTGTTTACTAACTGACTTAACTGGGTTATGATTTTTGGACTGAAATGACACATTTCCAGAACGTCAGGAAGGAAAATGGCGCATTTTTGAAAAATGGACTGAAATGCCCAAAGTGACCAAACCACAGGGACGAAAATGACAGTTAACTCTTTTAAGAATAATAATAATATTAATAATTTTAACAATAATACAAATATGAATATTAATAATTCTAACAATAATGCAAATACTAATATTAACAACAATAATAACAATTTTAAAAATAAAACAAATATTAATATTAATAATTCTAACAATAATACAAATATTAACAATAGTAATAATATTAAGAGTTAATTGTCAAAATCATCCCTGAGGTTTGGGCAGGTTTGTCATTTTCGTCCAAAATGACACTTTTGTACCAAATTGCCCCTAACGTTTGTAACTTTTTGTCATTTTTATCCAAACCACTAACTTAGTTTATTTTTTAGTAAACTGTCATTTTAGTCCCTAAGGTTTGGTCACTTTTGTCATTTTAGTCTAAAACTCAAATCTTTTAAATCCGAGTCTCTGTGGTTTCCCTTTTATTGCCAATTTGGTCCAAAAATCAAATCACCTCTTATTTGGCTATTTTGTCTTTTACTTCAGGGGCAAAATGGTCCATCTTAATTTATTATAATATATTATTAGATAAATTAATTATATTAAATATCACTTTACCCTGTAAACCTTTACCCAGATATATCTTCATCTTCTTCATTTCTCCCCACACCTAAACCCTAACCCCTAATCCTCATCTTTGTAACACCCCGAAAATATAAATATTATATTGTAAACTACACATCGGTAATAGTCAAGATAAAATAACTAGGAATAAATAACCTAGTTAGTTAGTGTCTTGACATAATAGAACATACATGGTTAAAATACCTTTTACAAAACTTGAATAAGTAAAGGGGCTAATGTTGAACAATAGTTAAAATGGGTTTTATTTATTAAAAAACAAAACACCAAAACACACACTAAAGTGTGTGTTCTGGTCGTGTAAATCACAGGAGCCAAAAGAGCTCTCAAAAACCCAAACCCAAGCTTACAAAATTGATCAAATCAAGAAGGAAAATCAAGTTCAAATAAAAAACCAAGCTCAAACTCGTGATCACTCAAGTGAGGGGATCACAAGGTATGTTGAATTTAGTCTTTTGGTTTCGTTTTGATTTCTTGATGAACACATGAAGTAGAAATCTGAACTTGCATGTTTGATTTTGGAATGAAGTTATGATAAATTCATGATTTACAACAAACCCTAGTCAATAATTTGATGCATTAGTGTCAATAGATATGAGATTCATAATCATCTATTTATGTGTTAATTGGGTTTTGTAGAAAGATGATGAACACTAGAATTATGATTATTAATCTGGTGTTACTTGAGCTAGATGAAATAAGTCGAGGTGTTGATGTATAACTAGACATTTGAATTTGTGAAAAAAATGCTCAAAATTGGCTAAATAACTAGTCATGAAACTTGGTTATTGATTTAGCAAAATTATGTCATTTAGGTGTTTGTTGAAATGCCTAAAAGAAAACTAGATGTTGAAATATTGAGTAAAAACGCATTTTGAATGTTATGGTGAATTATGCGTTATATGAAATAATAAGAGTTCTAAACAAGTCATTGATTGAACTCTATAGGCAAAGGAATTGAATCTTCAAACGGACGAGCCGGAGTTTATGCGCGCTTGAAGGAAAAGCACTAAAGGTATGTAACTATTAGTTTCGTTACGTTATGCAAGAATGTTTAGTTATAGCTTGTTAATAGTATCGTGGTGTGATATGCGCGTTTGATGTGTCATTGAAGTGACGAAGTTCACTCGATAGATCAAACGGGTCAAATTTAATGATTAGAGTATGTTTGGTAAGCCGTGGAAGTGACGAAGTTCACTCGGCAAACCAAATGGGTCAAAGTAAATGGTTAAAGTATGGTGGGAATAAACCATACGAGTTGAAATGAACGGTTAGAATCGTTCGGTGTATCATAGAGAACGGGTCAAATATTGGTTAGAAATAGTTTGGCTTGACATTAAAGTGAGGATTTTCACTCGTCAACCAAACGGGTCAAAAACTATGTCCTTATATCGATTCTTGCGCGTAAAGATTTGAAAGCCTCATATTACGCTGGTGCTAGATAGCAATTTTAGTAATGAATGGTTATACTAAGTTAAGGTTATGAATCCGTGTTATCGGGTCGAATGGTAGAAACTAGTTGCAAGAATTGCATAAAGTGGCAATGCTTGAATTTATAGAAAACAAGCATGAAATTCAAATACGAGCGTTAAGCCATGTAATGGTACGGATACGCCAAGAATTTCAATCCCGGGGAATGGGTAAAAAAGATTAGAATGCCAAAGAATAAACTGGCGAACAATTTGCTCACATAGTTAACGGGTCGAATAATCGAAACAAGGATTTTATGGGCCATTCGTTCATAATCCGGGTTTCATTAAGTGAAATTTATATGGTTAGATCTGTAATCTTAATACAGACATATAGGAAAAAGAATCAGCTAAAACGGATATCTAAATAAAAAGTTATGAGGAGTTAAGCGGAAAAAAAAATAAAGAAGGCTGAGCTGGGCGAACCGTAGGCCATGGTTCTGAACCGTGGCTCACAGTTTGGTAGTTCTGCTTTGAGCTGGGCGAACCATAGGCCACGGTTCTGAACCGTGGCTCATAATCTGGCGGTTCTGTTTTGAGCTTGGCAAACCGTAACCTACGGTCGGTTTGAAATAAAATTTTGATTTTGTTTGTTTTTCGTTGTTTAGCAATAGAACTTGAATTTATTTGATATAATGATGTCAAAACTAATAATTGATGTGGTTTTGACCTTAGGTAATGCTTGTTTCGTTGTGGATGTCGATCAATCAAGGAAATCAAGAACCGAATACAAGTTTTGAATGCTTCCGCAATAATCTAATCTAGTTCAAACCATGTTGTTTTGTAAACACTTCTAAACGTTGAATATTTTAATCTAGTTAGTTGACTATGTTCAAATGCTATAATGAAGTACATCTTAGTTTATTAACTAAGTTTTTGTTAACTATGTATTTCATTTTATAAAGTCCGTATTTTATCATTAAACAATGGAATTATAAGAAGAGTGTTACAAGTTGGTAATCAGAGCTCAAGGTTATCAACAAAGTGTGTTCGGTTCAAGCTTGATCAAACATCCGGTAAGAATTAGTCATTTAGTAAATTTTATTTGAATATCAGAAAAAGGAAATTGATTTGATATGCACGGGAGGAGTGTGTTAACACACACAAAGCCGGAAAGTGCACTAAACATGAATGGTTTAAGCAAGTGGTAAAGTTGGCTAAACCAAAGTGAATGATGCATATGTTATAAAACGAAATGTTTAATAGTAACATAAACATTACGGATTCAAGATGTCTAGTGTTGATAAAAGATGTTTAGGTAGTATAAACCCTAACCATAGATTGACTATAAATTAAGTACTTATGAAATAAGTATATTTAAATGCCTCGTATAATAAGACGGGCAACATTGAATACCAAGATTAATAATAAATTGGAAATGTTCGAATGATATGATAACCGCATCTGAAGATGACGGGAGATAAATAATCTAAATGAAGGAAGGTTCGGAAGCATGACAAGGAACATGCTAGCAAAGAACTCAAATCAAGCGATGACTTGAGACAACGGAGTACATCAGGGTGAATATCAATCAGGTACACGTTATAAATAGAATGCAATAATTCACATAATGAACAATAGTTGCATATGAGCATATATGATTAGTGAAATGAATGAATTATGTAAACATATATATATATATATAAGTATATATATATATAAGTATATATGTATAAATAAATAATGACGAGTATGTGAAACCGAGGTAAAAGTAATCTTGATAAATATTGCAATGGGAAGGAGTGCATGTACACTCGAACCCGAGAACTTAATGAAGTGAATAAATATTGTGTTAGGAAGGAGTGTAATTACACCCGAACCCAGAATTTGTAATAGTAGTAAATGGTGAAGACAAGGTTATAGACTTGGCCAAACCAAATAAAACATGTAGGAACATCGTTTATATTGATAAAAGATGTGGGCAAATTCCATAAACGACATGGAATAATAAAATGAAATGAATTGATTTCTGTTATTGTTACAATGGAGTGATGTCAACCATAGTTGGCGACAATACGGTATTCCTCATGACGGAGGAGATGCGCGAAAGGAATAATGCTTGAAATAGTAAGGAAAACGCAAACTAGCGAAATAAGAATGTTAAAAACATTAAGATAGAGAACCCGGGTAACGGGTCGTAAGGAAGTATAGGTAAGAACCGAGTAACGGTAAACGTAGGACAAACCGACGTGTAAATGACGTTAGAAGTCATAGAGTTGGAAGGATAATTCGGAAGAAAACAAATGTAGCCTTAGACTATGGTCAAGGTCCATAGAATTCAAGAACGAAAACGAATGATTTCTAAACTTAAAAAGGGTGCATTGACACCGAAAGTATATTTTAGAACGAGATGAGTAAAAGATGAATCTACTGGATCATCAGAACCTTCAGGTATTATAAGTAATTTTAAGGTCTACGAGACCAGAAAGACCATTGGGTCACAAATAGAAAGAAACAAACTGTTTGAGTCTCACCTTAAAAATGTGGAAATCTAAGGAAATAGCCTATGAGGCTAAGTAAAAGAGAGCCTACGTGTGACAACCGTCACTTTTCCGTACATACCGTACACTAGATGAACAGTAATTTGTGCTTTAATGACTGTACATGATCTGGTTTACCAGACAAATAAATTTCTGAATTCCATGCAAGTGAATTCATGCACATTCTGTACTACAAAATATAGCTTTATGCATAAACGAGAGCGTTGCGTCAGAAATATTAGTAAACTCACCGGTAAGACACATCGTGCCAACAGAACTGCAGAAAGCAGTCAGACATTAGAATTGAGGCCTAGGTGTAGGTCCGACGACAAAAGTACATTAAAACCCAAGAGTACATGTAAGGGTTTAATTTATAGACATTGCGAAAGCAAAAATAAGCACTAAAAAGCACCCGAAACGCACTTTAAGTGCAGAATTTTGTATAATTCAGCATTTAAACATATAAATATTATGCATAAATTTCGTTTTATCATCCAGAATATTTCCCTAAGTGTTGGGAATTGAAAGAGTACAAGAAGGGTGCTTAAAAGACACTAAAAGTGTAATTTAGCACTCTAACGAATCGGTATGTAACCGAACAACCGGATATTACCCGGAACATCAAAATAATGCTAGAAGCATTGTTTTTATTTTTCTAAGCTAGTTAGGGTACCCGAACACCCTAACACACTAAATATTTAATAACACACATAAACCACAAACTAAATACCTTTAGAACTTAACTAAATGTAACAAGTTCCATCACAATCCAACCATACCCCCCTCCTCCTACGGTTTGGTGATGTGGGGAACACCCCACAATTGTTTGATTATTTTATTCATCTATGTTGTATATCTAGTAGACATAAGGTATGATGGATAATAAGAATATGGTTTATAAGTAAACATGAGAGTTTATAACCTTCATTTTCACTAAGCACCCAACAACAAGCTCTCCCTCTTTCTTTCTTCTAAACCTACGGCCCAAACACCCCTACATCATCATCCATTTTCCAAACCATTACCAAGCATTCTAAGCATAAACAAAGGTGTAAGAAGGTCACTAACGAAGCTCGGTGCAAGCGGATCTTGAAGGACCTTCGCCATTTGCTTTTAACCACCACATTTATACTCTTGAAACTTCCCTAGCCTTGTGCTAGAAGTAAGTGCTTCAAATCTTCATCTTGTTCTTGTTTATAGTGATTAATAAGAAGTTTAACGGTTAAAAATCAAGAACACACAAGATCATAACTTAAAGTCTTGATAGTAAGATAAATATGTTGGTTAAAAGCATAAGAGTTGTGTAAAACTTGTAAGACTTGTTTTGTGGTGATTATTTAGTGCCGATCTATGTTGTGGTAGCTCGGATCATCATCTAACTCGGATTAGTCATGTTCATGAAACATGACATAGAATATGTTAAGAATGAAAAGGGTTAAATGATGAAACTCTACTACACACTAAGCATGAACTTGTGTAAAATCGATTTTTCTTACGAAATGAAGTTCTAAACTAGTAGGTCTAAAGATCTACAAGTGGTTTTTCGGAAGAACCAAGCGGAAAATGCTAGTTTTGTTAAAACCCGAATCTTACATACACTAAAAGGATTTTAGTGAATAAACAAGTGTGTAAACACTTGTGTCACAAGAAAAATTTAACAAGAAATACGTTTGGTAAATCATGACTAGAAGTTGTGAAACTTCAAGATCTTTAAAAATAAAGTTTTTAAGAAGTTAAACTTATTTTTAAAGATAACAAGACTTACTAAATGTGCTAGTAAGTTACTACACATTTTTGTAAATATTCAAGTTCATGAAATGGAGAAATTAGTGATTATTGTTGATAATTGTTGTTGATGATTGTTGACGATTTAAAAGAAAATAAACACATGTTTTGAAAATATGGGAAACCTCCATTTTTAGGGGAAACTCTGTCAAAATTTTTATAAATTTTGACACTTAGAAAAATATAAGTTTTGAGAAACTTATTCCCTAAAAATGTATATAAAAGTATTACCAAGGTTTCCCTAATTTTTGGTAATAAGAAATGAGGATTTATTCAAGAATAAAAATGGATATAAGTATGTATATTTTTGAGAGAAAAATATATATTATTTTATCACCAACTTTTGTGCTAAGTGTATATAGTATGTGTTATACGTGCTATTGTATTAGGACTTAAAAATACACTAAACACTCATGAGGAGTATAAACATAAAAATACACATGCAACATACAAGATACATAATTCGGGTGCAAAGTGCAACACACGAGATACTTATATTAATTTTAGAGAAAATAATATAAGTAAGATACGTAGTTAAAAATATAGAATATTTTTTTTAACACAAGAATATATACAAAAGAGAGTGACTGTACTTGTGCGACGCAAGTCTAGTGACTAACGTTAAGAAAACGCGTATAGGTTACGACGTTAATTAAGCAAATCCGGTGAAGTTTACGACGCAAGGAACGCAAAGTTGTGAGTTCATGCTCCCCCTTTTTTCTCTAACTGTTTTTGGTTTTACAACTCTCGGGGGTGAAATACATGTTACAAATATTATAATTTTTACAACGGGTAAAAATACAAGAAGCACTCTTGGTGAGAACGAGAACCGAGTGCAATATGATTTGAGAATACGAGAAGCACTCGTGGTGAGTGCAATATGATGAGCTTTAAGAAAAGCCTAGAAAATACTATATCATGTGAGCTTAAACTAGATATTGAGATGCCATTAATACTTAATTAGGGACGAGGGTTAGATCTAACGGGTACGGCCGAGCCCCACTCAGGGTCCTTATGTGACCACTTGAGTGCTTCGGTGTCCCAGTCGAGGGAAATCGACACAGTCGAGGTTAATCGACACAGTCGAGGGAAATCGACACAGTCAAGGGAAATTGACACAGTCGAGGTTAATTGACACAGTCGAGGGTAATCGACAGAGTAAAGGAGCCAACACTAATGCTCCATATGCTCACATGCCTTAAAGGAGCCAACACTAATGCTCCATATGTCCTCACATGCCTTAATGTCCGTGTATAAACAATCATTTAAAACGTGGGGTACACAAGAAAACTTGAATGATACTTGAGTACGTGGGGTACTCAAGAAAACGGGAATTATACTTGAGTACGTGGGGTACTCAAGAAAGACTTGAATTATACATGACACATACTATGTTTTCATACAAAGTATAAAAATGTGAAATACAAAAACGCATGAACTCGCTCAACTTTATGTTGATGTTTTCCAAAATTACATGTATTTCAGGTGACAGGATGGATCTTGGGCGCAAGTGTCGTAACTAGAAGTAGACTACAAGTTTAGATGTCATCCACTTTTGTTGAATTGAAACCTTGTCAAAGGTCGTGTTTTGAAAACTTAAATACCAAGTATTTGTAATACTTAAATTTTCATAAATGGATGAACATCGTTTTGATCACGTAGTTGTTTATTACGATTGAATGCAATGATAACAAGCTAGTCACACATCATACGCTTCCGCAAAAGACAGGGTGTGACACTACGAGTCAATAATGTAAAGCAAGGAAACTGGTTGTAACTCCCCGTGTAAAATAATAACGGGAGGTAAGGTTAGTATAGAAGCGATGGGTTTCGCTAAGTTAATTAAATGAGTTTAAATGAAGAGATCATGAAGGGTCTGGTTGACAAAAATGAAGATTTTCGATAATGAAAAGTTTTATATAAACTTAAACATGACGTGAAGTTATCACGATTAAGAAAAGTAATATGGAATATAATCACGTTATAGCGTGAACTATGAATTGGGGATAATAGAAGTTTGTAAGACTTAAGAAGGCAAAGTGGATATACCCGGGCAATGGGGTATAAGGTAACCGGTGACTAATAAGTCTAACCGCCAAGATGAGCAATCAATAAAGATAAAGGATAAGAGCCGAAGGTAATGGCCCATGAGGCCTTACACGTAAAAGGTGCATACGCTTAGAAACCAAAAAGACGTTACTATAATTCCCTAATAAGATTAGTGAACGCGAGCAATGCCCAAAGTAAATCGCCAAAATCAGGTTCATTAACTTTAACCCATTGAATTACGTGATAAAGGTTTCGAGGACGAAACCTCTTTAAGGGGGGTAGACTTGTAACACCCCGAAAATATAAATATTATATTGTAAACTAAACATCGGTAATAGTCAAGATAAAATAACTAGGAATAAATAACCTAGTTAGTTAGTGTCTTGACATAATAGAACAAACATGGTTAAAGTACCCTTTACAAAACTTGAATAAGTAAAGGGGCTAATGTTGAACAAAAGTTAAAATGGGTTTTATTTATTAAAAAACAAAACACCAAAACATTCACTAAAGTGTGTGTTCTGGTCGTGTAAATCACAGGAGCCAAAAGAGCTCTCAAAAACCCAAACCCTAGCTTACAAAATTGATCAAATCAAGAAGGCAAATCAAGTTCAAATAAAAAACCAAGCTCAAACTAGTGATCACTCAAGTGAGGGGATCACAAGGTATGTTGAATTTAGTCTTTTGGTTTCGTTTTGATTTCTTGATGAACACATGAAGTAGAAATCTGAACTTGCATGTTTGATTTTGGAATGAAGTTATGATAAATTCATGATTTAGAACAAACCCTAGTCAATAATTTGATGCATTAGTGTCAATAGATATGAGATTCATAATCATCCATTTATGTGTTAAATGGGTTTTGTAGAAAGATGATGAACACTAGAATTATGATTATTAATCTAGTGTTACTTGAGCTCCATGAAATAAGTCTAGGTGTTGATGTATAACTAGACATTTGAATTTGTGAAAAAATGCTCAAAATTGGCTAAATAACTAGTCATGAAACTTGGTTGTTGATTTAGCAAAATTATGCCCTTTAGGTGTTTGTTGAAATGCCTAAAAGAAAACTAGATGTTGAAATATTGAGTAAAAACGCATTTTGAATGTTATGGTGAATTATGTGTTATATAAAATAATAAGAGTTCTAAACAAGTCATTGATTGAACTCTATAGGCAAAGGAATTGAATCTTCAAGCGGACGAGCCGGAGTTGATGCGCGCTTGAAGGAAAAGCACTAAAGGTACATAACTATTAGTTTCGTTACGTTATGCAAGAATGTTTAGTTATAGCTTGTTAATAGTATCGTGGTGTGATATGCGCGTTTGATGTGTCATTGAAGTGACGAAGTTCACTCGATAGATCAAATGGGTCAAATTTAATGATTAGAGTATGTTTGGTAAGCCGTGGAAGTGACGAAGTTCACTCGGCAAACCAAATGGGTCAAAGTAAATGGTTAAAGTATGGTGGGAATAAACCATACGGGTTGAAATGAATGGTTAGAATCGTTCGGTGTATCATAGAGAAAGGGTCAAATATTGGTTAGAAATAGTTTGGCTTGACATTAAAGTGAGGATTTTCACTCGTCAACAAAACGGGTCAAAAACTATGTCCTTATATCGATTCTTGCGCGCAAAGATTTGAAAGCCTCATATTGCGCTGGTGCTAGATAGAAATTTTAGTAATGAATGGTTATACTAAGTTAAGGTTATGAATCCGTTTTATCGGGTCAAATGGTAGAAACTAGTTGCAAGAATTGCATAAAGTGGCAATGCTTGAATTTATAGAAAACAAGCATGAAATTCGAATACGAGCGTTAAGCCATGTAATGGTACGGATACGCCAAGAATTTCAAGCCCGGGGAATGGGTAAATAAGATTAGAATGCCAAAGAATAAATTGGCGAACAATTTGCACACATAGTTAACGGGTCGAATAATCGAAACAAGGATTTTGTGGGCCATTCGTTCATAATCTGGGTTTCGTTAAGTGAAATTTATACGGTTAGATCCGTAATCTTAATACGGACATATAGGAAAAAGAATCAGCTAAAACGGATATGTAAATAAAAAGTTATGAGGAATTAAGCGAAAAAAAATAAAGAAGGCTGAGCTGGGCGAACCGTAGGCCACGGTTCTGAACTGTGGCTCACAGTCTGGTAGTTCTACTTTGAGCTGGGCGAACCGTAGGCCACGGTTCTAAACCGTGGCTCACAGTCTGGCAGTTCTGTTTTGAACTTGGCAAACCGTAACCTACGGTCGGTTTGAAATAAAATTTTGATTTTGTTTGTTTTTCGTTGTTTAGCAATAGAACTTGAATTTATTTGACATTATGATGTCAAAACTAATAATTGATGTGGTTTTGACCTTAAGTATTGCTCGTTTCGTTGTGGATGTCGATCAAGCAAGGAAATCAAGAACCGAACACAAGTTTTGAATGCTTCCGCGATAATCTAATCTATTTCAAACCATGTTGTTTTGTAAACACTTCTAAACGTTGAATATCTTAATCTAGTTAGTTGACTATGTTCAAATGCTATAATGAAGTACATCTTAGTTTATTAAGTAAGTTTTTGTTAACTATGTATTTCGTTTTATAAAGTCCGTATTTTATCATTAAACATTGGAATTATAAAAAGAGTGTTACAATCTTCTCCCCTGCAAACCATCTAATCGATGTAACACCTCGAAAATTCACGTCTTATAATGTGTAGACACGTGTCAAATGATTAAACGTGTGAAAGAATATTATGAAAGGACTAAAGTTGACAAACATGGAAAGTATGTGAATATACGTATTCTAAGTGTCAACAATGAATAAATATATTGTATATTAACCCTACAAGATGCTCATACCTTCAAACGAATAAATCATGGATCATACGGAGCTAAAAGTGAGAGAATACTAACTACAGGGGCTAAATGTGTCAACATGTTTAAGTTATACCTCTGAGTGACCTTTTGACAAACCCGAAGCCTTGTAACGGTTATTTATGATCACTGGAATGCACGATTTAAATTTCATAAAGTTTCGTTAACGTATGAGAAAGTTATGATCAAATTCGTGTGCGAGGGGTTAAAGCGTAAACGTTGAAAGTTAGGACTTTTCGGGTAACAATAAAGTTAACCGGGGACTTAACAAAGTGGGTATATGTTTTAAAGCCCTTATAGGTCAAATATGAGGGTTCATAATGCAAGAAACAAGTGCCTAATCGAAGCTTGAAGGGGCAAGGATCAAATCGCAAAAATCTAAAAATGTTGATTTTGTGCAGAAGAGGCATTGCGCGACGCTAGGGGGGCCGAGCGTCACGCTAGGGGTGCCCAGCTTCGATTTCTTTGGGCTGTTGTCTGCCATTGCCTTTATGCGCGCCTCTAATCGATTTTTCACATCTTGTGCGACCCCTAGACACCCCCTAAACACTTAGGGACATGTGTTAATCAGTTGTGGTGGGTTGTAGACTCATGTGTCAAAGATTTGTGGTGAGTAAAGTGCTATATAAAGCCCTTGAGTTGCAACAAGTCTTCACACCATCATTCTTGCTCATCTGATCATTTCTGGAGATCAAGGCTGCTCTCAAGTGTTCACATTTCGTGCATAGGACCTTTGTAAGTTGGCTTAACCTTTCTTAATTAAGTTTTAGCCTAGTTTTAGCTTAAAAGTCAAACCGTCGTAATTAACGGTTGACTTTAAGATTAATCACTAATGGTCCAGTGATTAATCAAATCGAAAGTAGTTATAAGTTGGTAATTATGTGGGTATTAAACCCTTAAAAGGGTTCCCCCTGGTTACCACTCTAACCAGGTCAAAAGTCGGGTCAAACTTGCTAAGAAAAAGTCAACAGGATACTTAAATTACAATTTATGCATAATTAGCAATGTAGATCATATACAACCTGTTTGATCATTGTTATAACTTGGTAATAAGTGTAAGAACATGTCCAAACATGTTCAACCCAACAATTTCCTGTTTAGACCCGGTTCGGAACCGAAAGTCGCATAGTTTGACTTATACTTTGACTTTCAGTTCTGACCCATTTTGGTATGATTTAGAAATACCTAAGAGCCTTATTTGGACCAGGTTACATGCTAGTATAACCCTCTGTGATTATACACTATGGTTCATTAGTTAACCGATTAATACGCATGATTCCGTTAATTGCTCATATGTTGACCATTATGCCCTTTTCACCTTAAAACGTGATTTTTGAAAATGTAAAAGAGTAGAAACCTTAATTACTGATATATAGACTTGTATGCAAAGTTTGACATCAGTTTTAGGTGTAGAATAAGAGTTATGCTCGTTAGCGTAAAATTAAAGCCCTATGTTAATAAAACGGCGTAATTAGCGTATAGCCTAGTTAAGCCTACTTTTCGATATCAAATCTTTTACCCACTGATGTAATATATTATTTTGGGATTTTTAAAGATTTTTAATAAATTTTAGGATGAGCATAACTTATAGTCGTAGGCTTTATCCGGTAATTGTCGGTTTTGCCCTTACGGGCTATAAAATGAGTTTTACATATCTAAACGACTCCAAACCTTTTGCTACTGATCACATATGATAAATAAATCATTTTAAGCCTTCCGGAAATATAAAAATATCAGATTTAAGTATCGAACCCGGAAACGGCTTCTAATCGCCTTTTTAAGCGTTTTTAACGCATAGTATGTACTAAAACTATTTAAAACATACCAAGGGTGATACCTACTGATATTTGAGGAAAATTATGATATTTTAACAGTAAGAAAAGGTTGTGAAACTCAGACTTCAGTTTTGAGCTTTCCGGCTTATGTGAAATTACCAAAATACCCCTACGGGGCCTAGTTTGGTTATAATGGATAAATTTCACATATATACCTTACTCTACTGTTATAACATGGTAAAATAAGTATTTTTTCTGATTACATCAGACCTGTAACTCAGATAAATACTTAAACTCTTTTATAAACTTTTAAATGATCAAACTACCCCTAAGGGGCATAGTTTGTGTTTAAACTCGTTACGGGCATAATGAAAGACAACTTACTGATGTCACAACATATATGAAGCTTATTAACTTAGGAAACCTGTAAATGGCTCATATGAATACCCGTTACGCTTATTACGCGTTCGGTTCGGTTTATGTAACTAGTTTACATAAACTAGCCTAAACGGGCCAAACCTTATCGGTTTTATCTCAAAATCCAGAGTGTGTATAAAATACCCATATTAAACAAGTCTCCAAACTTGTTGGGTCTAAATCACATTCTATCCGGTCTTCGCTTAATAGTGCGTACGAACCGTATCATTGAAACTAACCGGTCTAAGCTAAGGCTAAATTAAGGACCCGTTAGAAATCTAATAGGTTATTATAAACCTTCGTTCCAGATTAGGAGCCCAGTAAAAGTACTTGCATTTTGCTGTATTTGATTGATACTTTACTCAGGTAAATACTCTCAACTTATTTTCCCTATACGGGCTTGGGGTACGGTACTATAAAAGTACCGCTTGGTCGGGTATGTAGTCATTTAAATCGGATTGTGATTAATGTATTTACATAACCCGCTTTATTCTGTATTATTTGATGTATGGCCCTTGGGGGTTAAATGACCATGTCCCAGATATCCTTGGCATCATTTTACGAAATGGCCACGACCTAAGCACGGGGTGTAGGCGTACACCTGACAGATGCATTATGTAAAAACTGGTAATCCACTAAAGGAATCAACCTTGTGGGCACTATACCTGTGGCGTGTCAGTTAACTTAAACCGGCTCTTCTAACCGGTGCTAATGGACGGCAAATAAGTAAATCTGTATACAAGATTATATACAAATAATTGTCCCAAGTTATAAAGATATTTTTGTGCCAAAGTGCATTCAAATCAATTTACAAACTCTTTTCAAAACGAGTCAGTTGAGTTGTATTTACCAGTGTAAACTGACGTATTTTCCAAAAAGGTTAAGTGCAGGTGGTAGACGAAATAGGCTGGCTACTCCAGGCATCATTACTCAAGTCTCGCAAGCTCTAGATGTCAAAGTCTGTTGAACTATTGTTTCTGTTTTATTTTCGATCCGTCTGTGGATAAACTTCCGAATAATGTGACATTTGATATTACAATAATAAATTCGGTTGTATTATATCTTTTAAATTGCTTCCGCTGTGCATTTATATAATTGTGTTGTTTGACTATTATGTTGCCAACCACGTCACGATACTCCCCACCGGGCCCACCGGTGACACGTGGAAAGTCGGGGTGTGACAATCGACCACCTCCCAAAACATCCACCGCTCCACATCCTACTTCCAGACCCCTAACGGCCAAATCTTCACCCAATCATGGCGCCCATCATCCCCCACCCAACCCATCAAAGCCACCGTGTTCATGAACCACACAAATCAGCTACAACAACCGCTCATTCACCAATCAAAACCTAAACATTTAGATTTACAATCTCACAAAACCACAATTAAATAATACAATTATACAACAACCGTACGGCAACAACAAATCAACAATTCAAACATAAATTAATGCTGAAACAAGCAGATCAAGTAACAAAAATACGAAAAAAACAAAGAGGATAAAGTACCAAACGATGCGATCGCTAGTTAATCGGTGCAGAGAAAGTGATTGGCGGCGAATCGAAAAGGAATCAAAGATAGTTTTTGTGAAGGAGCACGGCGGCGAAGCGCTAGAATCGGAGATAGTGATTGTGAAGGAGCACGGCGATGAAACAACTGAACTTGTTTCCTTTACCGCAAGATTAAAACTTTAGGGTAACCTTGCATACACCAACAGATTAAACAATCATTTGGTGGCAGAGGTGGTGGTGGGTTTGTGGTCGCGGTGGTGATTGTGTGGTTTCTTGGAGGTGAAGTTGGAAGAAGATGGTAATGTTTTGAAGCAGGGTGTAGGGTGTGGGGTGATGGTGGAATGTGGGGATTTGAAAGGTTTGTGTGGTGAAAGTTCGTTAGGTCCTGTTGGGGTTGTTGTGAAGAAAGTGGGTGAACTATTAGGGGTTCATGGTGGTAAAGTTTGGTTGATTGGATCTGATGAAAACCATGAAACTTGTGTTCAGTTTATGGGCGGTGGCTGAATTGTTGAGGGAGAAGGTTTGGGTGGAGGGGTTTGGGAGAAGGGGATCGTAGAACAGAGATCGGGTTTGGGTTTTTGGAGAAGATGATTGGTTTGAGAGAAGATGAAGCTACATCTGTGCTTTTATATGGTCAAACATCCAATTTAATTAATTATTTTAATTAATAATTTGTTATAATTAAAAATAAAATGACCATTTTGCCCCTAGGGAAAAGGACAAAATAGGAGGACTTGAGAAATTTGACTTGATTTTATTTTTGGACCAAAATGGCAATAAAAGTGAAACCACAGGGAGCCAGATGCAAAAGGTTTCAAATTTGGACTAAACTGGCAAAAGTGACCAAACCTCAGGGACCAAAATGGCAGTTTACTCTTTTTTTTTCTGTTAAGTTGAGTATATTTAGATGAAACTGACAAATATAAAATCACAGGGACGATTTTGGAAATTTAGTCAAACTCTTTTAAATTTCTTTTATTTAATTAATTTTGTTACATATATAATAAAAAAGAATATACATGCAATTTTTATATGAAAAAAATAATAGCTTTGTCACATAATTTTTATAAATTTTCATCCAACCACTAACTAAGTTAATTTTTCTATTAAGGCGAAGGATGTTTATAAACTAAGTCAGAAATTAATTTCTACTTTTTATATAGATCAGTTTTATAAAAATAAAATCTACTTAAACCTCTAAATTTTATAAAACTAAAATGCTGGTGACCTTATTGAAAAAGGTCAAATAAAAAAATCTTATCATATGTACCAAGTTTTTAATTATCTTCTACTCTTTTAAATTCGCTCATAAGGAAAAACAGAAGCCGATGCCCCCCCCCTCTCAAACAACGTATCGTTACCAAACCTTAAAACTACCCACCAAATTGTAATTATAATGCTATGAACCAAAAGTTTCTTTACTCAAGCCACTCAGAATAAGTATTAGTTAGTTGCCCTCATAATCTTAATTAAATAAATATTTTATTTCTACCAACATATTTCATAGGTGCTCAACACATTTAAAAAAATATGTAACGTTTTACAATTTTTTTCTATCTCTACAACTAATAAATACTAAAAGTTGTAATCGATTGTTATGTGTTGCACACCAATGATGTTTTCTCTTTATAAAACTGATTTATATAAAGAAGCTGTAAATTAGTTTCTGTTTTAATTTATAAAATTTAAAACATCATTCACCTTAACAGAAAAAATAAACTGAGTTAGTGATTTAACCACATGGCTAAACGTCATTGTTGACATCCACCTATCGGATATCAGAACCCCTAGAAAAAGCAACAGATGAAACAATACGAATAGTAGTGGGTTTAACCACATGGCTAAACGTCTCAGTGTAGTCAATTCCCTCGGTCTGATGGAAGTAACATGATTATTGTAGATTAGTGTATTTTAAAATCCTAGTAGCCAAATCCAATTATCCAATCCCGAGAGTTGTGACGAGTTAACATGATTCTTTCCTAGGTAGTGACGGGTGGTCCTTTGGACAACCCTTAAGCATGTTAAAAGACGAAATAATCCTTCACTTAATCGTGTAATTATCTTGAATTAGATAACTACGGTGCTTATGTTTCAGGTGCGGTTTAGGAGCTAAAAGACGGATTAAATGCAGCTTTGGAGGCTTTGGTGATGAACGGGTCGAGCATGGAACAAGAGACACAACAAAGAAGTCAAGGCAGCTCACCACCGTAAATTACGGTCCTACCGTAATTTACGGTGGACCTGGATTTTGTCTTTGCCTCCACCGTAACACAGATTGTTGGAACCGTAAAAGAATTATGTCCACCGTAATTTACGGTGGAGCCGTAAATTACGGTGACGGCTGCGAGGAAACATGTAACTGCCACATTTAAGTTGGTTTTTGGGTGTCTTTTCATTACACTTCATCATTGGACGGTTTTGGGAGACACTAAGGGCGATTTTTGGCTACTTGCTTGGTTTGTGAACAATTCTTATCATCCGGTTTGTATTTTCGATTCGTATGAACATTGGTTTGATTATGATGATGATTCACCGAGCCATGTCCGGCTAAACTCTTCGGTGATCATCTTAGGTGAATGTTTCTTGAACTTTTGTGTGTTTATTTCCGAATTTCTAGAATGATAACTTGCGTTGCTTGAATGTCATGGTGTATGTTTAATTGTTTGTAACTTGTTAATTGATATTGCAATTTCTAGTCTCAATCGTACGTTCTTGGTGCCGTTGGCAATCGAGATATCACGGGAAGGGTTAGGGTTGGTTATTGATTAATTGGTCATCGGGAAACAACCTCGCGTTTATATAATCCGAGTACTTTGTTCCCTTTTATCACTTCGATTATACATACACGAGTTATGTCTATGTAACTCTTTCTAGTTGGAATTGCACACAATCGTTTAAAGAAACTGGAACCTAGGATGGTCATTGTTCTCTCTTAATCTGTTTTAAAACCTACATTCGATTTGCCATTAGTTTAATTTAGTTTTCTCAAACAACAATCCAAATCATTGATTTTAATTTTCTGCAAATTAGGATAATTGTAGTATAATTGCAAGGCTATACAATTGACATATTTTCCACATACTCCCTGAGTTCGATACCCTATTACCGCTATCTATAGTTGTATTTGGGATTAAATTTGCGTGACCCACGACAATCACGTCAAATTTTGGCGCCGTTGCCGGGGAGTAGTGCGCAACGTGTGTCATTTTTGTTAGTTTTGTTTTGTTATTTTCGGGTTTACACTAGTGTGTTTAGTGTGCAGGTTCTACAGGTGCATGCATACTAGAGGCTCTCACAAAGCGTCACCATTGTCATTTGATCCGGAAATCGAAAGAACGTTACGACAAAACCGAGTTTTACTACGCGAAAACAGAATCGTTGGTTCACCCACTTCACCCATTACACCAAGAAACATCATGGACGAACCACAAATACCACCTACAACGGGTCAAACGACCTCATCATTCATTCCTACATCCACCCAACCATCACCAAACACCACATTACCTAATACCACCGCTGAATTTACACCATCCAATGTCACCCAACCAATCACCACTCAAACTGAGCCTACCATCACCTACAATTCATCCACCACAATCCCACCATTATCCCACTTCTTTCCCCCAACTACGGGTCAATCATCATCCACCTTCACAATTGCACCCAATTCAACTATTGTGCACACTACTTCATCTTTTAGACCACAACCACAACAATCGGGTTTTCAGTATTCGACCATCCCATTTGGGCAAACTTCGGGAATTCAAGGAGATGGTTATGATGAGGGATTTGAAGAATTTGAGGGGTATGATGATGATGGGTACGGTTATGGAGGTTATGGTGATCAAGGGGAGTTTGGGTATTTGCAAAGTCAATCTCAAGGGATGGCAAGTGTTGGTGGAATGCCACAACAACAAATTATACCACAACACATTCGGCCAAGACCACAAGGGCCACAAATACAACAACCTAATCCATTGCAACAAGTCCGGCCACAACATGTACAACAACAATTTCAAAGACCACCTCAACGCCCACCGATGCGACAACAACAGTTTCAACAACCAATCGCACCACAAGGGCAAGTACCAAGGCCAAATGGTCCTATTATTCCGAGAGGTAGGTATGGTGTACCAAGGAGACACCTTAGAGAAAATGTGGGGGGCATTGAAGCACATTTTCGGCCGGTAATCACGCAAAACCCTTCACCGGTAGTCATTCCTCATAATGATCAAGGGCGAACATTTGAAGTAAGAACCAATTCCTTGCAAAGTTTACCAAAATACAAGGGGTTGGCAAATGAGGAGCCTTATTTTCATTTAGAGGCTTATGACTCTATTTGCAACACTCTTGGGAGTCAAGGGTTTTCAGCCGACGATATCAAATTGGTATTGTTCCAATTTTCTTTGGAAGAGAAGGCGAAAAAATGGTTCTACACGTTACCTTCGGCATCCATATATACATGGGGGGAGATGCAACAAACCTTCTTGGATGAGTTTTACACCGCCCAAAAGACAAACGATGCAAGGAAGGGATTGAGAAGCTTTCAACAACAACATGGTGAGATGTTTCACGAGGCGTTTGAGCGTTTCAACATGATGATTAAAAACTGCCCTCATCATGGAATTGAATTATGGGAGTTGATGAATGCTTTTCATGAGGGGTTGAGTGCCGAAGATGCACGTGATTTGATGTCTATCACCGGTGGGACTTTTGGAACAAACTATGAGAATGATGATTGGGAGTTCTTGGAAAGCATGGCAACTACATCAAAGAGGAAAGCTCAAGCCTCAAGAAGAGCCCGACCGACCACTAACCGACCGCAAGTGCACGCCATAGATGATGGTAATGTTCAAACCACTAACCAAATTTATGATGTTTGTGCTTTGTGTAATGAGATAGGTCATGCGGCTGAAAATTACCAAGGGATGTTGGAAGGGCAATACGAGGAAGTCCATGCGGTTCAAGGTCAAGGTCAAGGAGGAGGTGGTAGGAACTACAATAACATGAATTCTAATACCTACCACCCCGGATTGAGGAACCATCCAAATTTTCGATATGGGAACCCCTCAAATCAATCAAACCCGAACTTTCAAGGTAGCCAAGGAAACTATGATTCGCGCCAACCTTATAACAATCAAGGTGGATATAGAAGTGGGAACAACCAAGGGTACCAAAGGCAAACGGGTCAAGAACAAGGGGGTTCTTCGGGTGGAAACGAGGTGATGGAGATGCTAAAGAGCATGCAAATGGAGATGCAAAAACGGAATCAACTTGATGAAGTCCGAATGCAAAAAGATGAAGTTCGTGACAAAAGCATCCAATCACTAACAACCCAAATGGGTCAATTGGCAACCGATGTGGCTGAATTGAAGAAGAACAAGGGTCAACTTCCTAGTGACACCAAGGTAAATCCATCACACGGTTCATCAAGAGGTAATGTAAATGTTCATCAGGTTAGTGTTTTGAGAAGTGGGAAAGAGTTTAAAGCTAATTTGTCACCCGAATTAGTTGAGGGGGTGGTTGAGGACATCACGGGTAATGATAGTGATGATGATGTTTCACCGGCTAAACCAAAAGAAGTAAATGTTAAAAAACCGGGTTTGGGTGAAAATAAAGAAAGTGAAAAAGTTGAGGGTGAACCGAGTCAAGTCCCGTTTCCATCGGCTTTACTTGACCCGGGTAAGAAAAATTTTATCGCATCAAGAGGTCCTCAAAAAGAGGAGATGTGGGATATGTTCAAACAAGTAAAAATAAATCTCCCACTCCTTGATGCAATAAAACAAGTCCCCGCTTATGCAAAATTCTTAAAAGAATTATGTACACAAAAGAGGTAAAACAAAAAGAAAATGCCTAAGCGGGTAGATTTAACTGGGCAAGTGAGTGCGGTGTTGAATGGGGAGCTTCCTCCTAAGCTCCAAGATTCGGGCACGCCATTGATTAATGTACAAGTTGGTAATTTTCAAATGGCTAAGGCGTTGCTAGATCTCGGAGCCGGAGTTAGCATTTTACCGGGGGGCTTATATGACCAATATGACTTTGGTCCGTTATCAAGGGTGGAGACAACGGTTGTTTTAGCCGATTTGTCTCATAAGTTACCTCGGGGTATGGTTCAAAATGTAATTGTGAAAATTGATGAGTTTTATTACCCGGTGGACTTCTTAGTTTTGGATTACTCATCGGTGGACCCTAAGCAACAACAAAATATAATTTTGGGTCGGCCATTTTTAAGCACCGCACATGCTATTATTGATTGTAGATTTGGTACAGTTGATATGGCTTTTGGAAATAGAAAAATGCGTTTGAATGTTTTTACTAACAATTCTAATGCTAACGGTGTTGATGAGTGTTTCATGGCAGACATAGTAGATGGATGCAACCCGCATGAGTATGAGGAGGATGGTTTGGATATTTGCCTGTGTGACTTTTCTGAACAGGTACATGCTTATGCACTACGGGTTGAAGAGGAAGCACAAGATGCTATGGCAATGAAAGAAGGTAGACCACCATGGACCCACCAATTCGAGGGTCTACCGGTGGAGATCGATTCGGGTACAAAACCATCATTGGAGGAACCACCAAAGTTGGAGCTCAAGGACTTGCCTAGCCATTTGAAGTATGTATTTTTAGGGGATAATGACACTTTACCGGTCATTATTGCCTCTAACTTGGAGTTGGCACAAGAGCAAGCGTTGATTGAGGTTTTAAAAGAGAACAAGGGTGCTATTGGATGGACGATTGCCGACCTCAAAGGAATTAGTCCATCCATTGTCATGCATAAAATTATCACAACCGAAGATGCCAAACCGACACGAGAAGCTCAAAGGCGTTTGAATCCGAACCTACGGGAGGTAGTTAAAAAGGAGGTAATTAAGTGGTTGGATGCGGGAATTATCTATCCGATTTCGGATAGTGCTTGGGTGAGTCCCACCCAAGTGGTGCCTAAGAAGGCCGGCATTCAAGTAGTCAAGGATGAAAGTGGTGAACAAATTGCCACCCGACCGGTTACCGGGTGGCGTGTGTGTATTGACTACCGAAAATTGAATGCCGCCACTTCTAAGGACCATTTCCCGCTACCTTTCATTGACCAAATTATTGAAAAATTATCGGGTCAAAAATATTACTGCTTCTTAGATGGGTACTCGGGTTACAATCAAATCGCCATACACCCGGATGACCAACACAAGACCACCTTCACATGTCCATATGGCACCTTTGCGTTTAGGCGAATGCCATTTGGCTTGTGTAATGCTCCGGCAACTTTCCAACGATGTATGATGAGTATCTTCTCGGACATGGTTGGAGAGTCGCTCGAAGTATTTATGGATGACTTCTCCATTTTTGGCACTACTTTTGATGCTTGTCTCAACGAATTACAAAAGGTTTTAAAAAGGTGCGTTGAGAAAAATCTAGTGCTGAGTTGGGAGAAAAGTCATTTCATGGTGCAAGAGGGCATTGTGTTGGGGCATGTGATTTCTGAAAGGGGGATGGAGGTGGATAAGGCAAAGATACGTGTAATATCATCTTTGCCACCTCCTAAAAATGTTAAGGGTGTAAGGTCATTCTTGGGACACGCGGGTTTTTATCGACGTTTCATTAAGGGTTTTAGTGTTATCACCAAACCCTTATGTAACTTGTTATTAAAAGATGTCCCGTTTGAATTCACTAACGAGTGTATGCAAGCTTTCACTGTTTTGAAGGAACACTTGGTCAAGGCGCCTATTTTGCAACCACCCGATTGGTCAAAGCCGTTCGAGATAATGTGTGATGCGAGCGACACCACTATTGGTGCAGTGTTGGGTCAACGGGTTGACAAGAAACCGGTGGTTATTTACTATGCAAGCAAAACTTTATCCGAAGCGCAACTTAACTACACTACAACCGAGAAGGAATTACTAGCGGTGGTGTATGCTTTGGATAAGTTTCGTTCGTATATTTGGGGAAGCAAGGTCGTGGTTTATTCGGATCATAGTGCAGTCCGGTACTTGATGGAGAAAAAGGATGCGAAGCCGCGTTTGATTCGATGGGTCTTATTATTGCAAGAGTTCGATCTAGAGATCCGAGACAAAAAGGGAAGTGAGAATGTAGTGGCGGATCACTTGTCTCGGATTCCGGTGGAAGGGATTGATGATGTAAGTGAAATCAATGAAAGTTTTCCCGACGAGCAACTTCTAGCTGTTTCTACCTTTGTTGCACCGTGGTACGCTCACTATGTTAATTATTTAGCCACGGGTGCCATCCCAAGTCATTGGACCAAGAAACGCCGACAACAATTTATGGTTCAAGTGAAGCAATACATTTGGGATGAGCCGGATCTCTTCAAGATTGGACCGGATCAAGTTATACGGAGGTGTGTGCCCGAGACGGAAGTGTTGGAAATCTTAACTCATGCCCATTCGTCCGCTTGCGGGGGTCATTTTAGTGGGCATAAAACAGGCTATCGGGTACTTTCTTGTGGGTTTTATTGGCCCACTATTTTCAAGGATGCAATTGAGTTCGCCAGAAATTGCATAAATTGCCAAAAGATGGGTAGCATATCGAAGAGGGATGAGATGCCATTACAACCAATCTTGGTTGTAGAGATATTTGATGTATGGGGTATAGATTTTATGGGTCCGTTCCCGAATTCGAATGGCTTTCTTTATATTTTGGTAGCGGTGGATTATGTCTCGAAGTGGATTGAGGCTATTGCAACACGAACGAATGACCACTCGGTTGTTTGTAAATTTGTTCAATCCCACATCTTCTCTCGCATTGGAATCCCGCGGGTTATTATAAGCGATGGTGGTTCACATTTCAAAAACTTTAACTTCGGAAAATTATTGAAGAGGTATAGCGTGAACCACCGAGTCGCCACCCCTTACCATCCGCAAACGAGTGGACAAGTCGAAGTGTCCAACCGTCAAATCAAGGAGATTCTCATGAAGACGGTAAGAACGGATAGAAAGGATTGGTCGAGCAAGTTGGATGATGCTTTGTGGGCGTACCGTACAGCCTACAAGACTTCGATTGGCACAACACCTTACCGGATGGTGTATGGTAAGGGTTGTCACTTGCCAATGGAGTTGGCGCATCGGGCACATTGGGCGATCAAGACGGTTAACGCAGATTATGACGAGGCGGGGAAGTTGAGGAAGTTGCAATTAAGCGAAATAGAAGAGATTCGGGATGAGGCGTACGAATGTGCATCGGCCTATAAGGATAAACTCAAGAAGGTGCATGATGCAAAGTTGCGGAAGAAAACGTTAGAAGTGGGGCAGAAAGTTTGGTTGTACAACTCACGATTGAAGATGTTTGCGGGCAAGCTTAAAAGCAAATGGATGGGTCCGTATGTTATTCGAAGAGTTGGGCGATTTGGTGATGTGGACATCCAAGATGAGCAAACGTTGAAACAACAAACGGTGAACGGTCACCGCTTGAAGCCGTACTTAGAAGGAAATGACATCAACAACTTGGAGCTTGACAAAGCGGGCTACATCTTACGCCCGGTCGAGGAGGAACAACCATAAGAGGCCCAGGTTTGGTGGTAGTGTACATAGTAGTTTTGTTTTGTCTTGTTTTGTATATTTGCACAATTGCCATAGTTTCTCGAAGTCCGTGTTCGAAACAAGTGTGTGGATGTTCGGGTCGCGAATTGCTCTTACATTGTGTTGAGGACAACACGGGATTTTTGAGGGGGTAGGGTAATTTTTACAAGTTTTTGAAAAAATTAAAAAACATAAAAAAATCGAAAAACTTAAAAATCTAAAAAATTTTGTCACATAAAATCTCAACTTTTGTCAAAATGTGGATGCCCAGCGAGCACCGTAAATTACGGTGCAGCCGTAATTTATGGTGGATGTTAAACATTTGTGAGCCTTACGGTGAAAACCTCCTGAGTTACGGCAAGGAATTGATATTCAGCGTTTACCGTAAATTACGGTAATATCGTAATTTACGGTGGTGGATGAAAATGCATGGGGCTTTACGATAGATCTCTACTGATTTACGGTACAAGTTTTGACATTCAGGTCTCACCGTAATTTACGGTGAGACCGTAAATTACGGTACGCAGTTTTCTTGTTTCCGTTGTTTGGGGTCCGCACACACATATAAAAAAAATATATATATATATATAATAAACTCTAATACAACCAAGCCTGGTCACGTGAATAAACCCCATCCACTCATTCATCTTTCACTTTCCATCACTATCTTTCTTCTCTAAGAACCCACAACCTCCATTGTTTCTTCCACCTTCCATCTCTCATAAAACCTTCAATTCCTGTCCAAATCAAGTGGAATCTTGGTCTAAATTGACTAATTTTCCACAAGCTTTGTGATTGTGAGGAGAGATTTCAGAGAAAACGCAATTTTGGGGTCGAAGTTTGAAACCCTAGTTTGAGATAATTTGGGAGTTTTGGGATTTTTGGTTTTACAAGCATTCTTTCATCTTGAAACAAGGTATGAACACTTACTTTGCTATATTATGGTGGTACATTGTGAAGAACAAGGTGATTTAGGTTATGTGTTTTTGCCCACTTGCTTGTTGTTAAGATATGAGTATGAAAGTGATTATTGAACATGGTTGATGGTTGTAGATGTAGGATTTGTGGTTAAAGTAGTGAACTTTTGGGATGCTCTACATTGTAGAGACACCATGCCCAATTTTTGAAAAATTCTTGATACATTTTTGGTTCACTAACATCTACAACCATGATAACAAGCAAGTGTGGGGAGGATTTTGAAAAGAGGGTTTAATTTGGTGTTTGTTTTTTGTTGTTCGCCTCATGTGTGTAGGAAATGGCTAGGACAAAGGAACAAGCGGGATCAAGTTCGTCTTCATCAAAAGGCAAGGGCAAACAAAAGGAGCAACCACCAAGAAAGAGGCAATATTTGGGTAGAGTGGACGAAAGTGAAAGCGAAGAAGAGATGGAGTTAGACCCGAGTGAAAAGCCGGTATGGAATTCGGGGTCTTTGGATGATCAACCCGAGATTTGGCAGCCAACACTTTACAATGATTGCATAAATAAGTTGAAAAACAAGGCAGCCGCGTTTATTTGTGAGAAAGAAGTTGATGAGTCCCAATTTGGCCAGTTTGGGGTGTTTGCTAAGTTTCGCGCTTTAGGTTGGGAAGGGGCGCTTAAATGCTTTGACAAAGACAAGAGTAACCTGTTTATGACAGAGATTCAAGAGTGGATGGCAACCTTACAATGTCATAACTTTAACAAGCCATCACAGATGAAATTGATCGGGAAGGTACATGGGGTACCGGTGGAGATGTCATTCGACACGTTGAAGAGGCTTGGGAAATATGACAGTCTCCCAGCTAAGGAGTACATGATTCCCACACGTGATGACTTATTGCTTAAACCAGAAAAGCATCCGCGATGGAATGACATGTTGGCATCATTGTTCTTGCCCGGTAGATACAGTGGTATCCTTTACCGGAAGAATTTGACAATTGAAGCTAAACTGTTGCATACAATATGTCTTCTCAATGTCATTCCAAGAAGGGGAGATAAAGAACAGGTGAGATTTCCGGAGATACCTGTTCTTTATTCGTTGATGCATGGGTCTCCACGTTTCCCGATACGTTACCTTATTATGCACCACCTATGGATCTGCCGGAACAAGTATGGAAGAGACATTGTCCCGTACTGTCGAATGATTACGGGGTTGATGAAACAGCAGAAGGCGATAACATCCGAAGACCGAGGCTTGACAAAAAGACACCAGCCTTTTACGCTGGATAGGTTGGGGAATGTTTGGACGTATATTCAGTCGGAGCGGTATCACAAGTTGAAATCGGAAGGGCAACGGTGGAGGGCATTAAAGTTGAATGCACGAGATTTGTTACCGGGAGAGCCGGATGAGCCAGAGAGTGACGAAGAGTTAGTTCCGAGCGGAGATGAAGATTATGCGGACGCGCCGCATGGTGGTGAAAATGTGGTTCAAGGTGGTTATGGTCAGGGTCATGGTGGGATGTTTTATGATTATACGCAGCAGTCGTATGTACTGGGTTGGGCCTATGAAGGCACCATGCAAGAGGTGATTGCTAATCAACGTCCTCCGGCGTCCGTGTTTGATACGTGGTCGGGGTCGGAGAGGACATTGTTTGATCAAAACACAAGAAATAGTGCGAGTATGGAACGGGCCATGAAACACAATTTAGATCGTCAAGAGCTATTGAATCGCACTCATGCGTATTCCCGGGAAGTGGAAAGGAATAACAATTATTTTGATGATCAAGCGAGGCGGATGCATGCAGATTGGCATGCCGGAAGGCCGGTTGTTGAGGATCCACAACATGTGGACTATGCCTCATTACCGCCTTATGATGGTAGTATCTCATATCCGACTCCACCGGTCCACCACTCGCAATGGATTGACCCGAGGCAACGAGAGGGAGCACAACAACAAGAAGGAGGAAGTAGTAGTGGTTCGTTCGCGTTCGGTGAATGGAATGACGTAATGTCTTCCGTTTTTGGACCTCCTGGACCGCGCTACTATTAGTAAGGTTGTGTTTCTCCTTTTGTATATTTTTGTGCATATTTGATTGTTTGTTTGTTTAGGGATTGGGAGGTTGGGTGGTGTTTTGATATGTTGTGTTTGGGTTGGTGATTGAGTGGTGGTGGTGTTTATGTTAAAAAAAAAAAAAAAAAAAATTATAAAATGAAAAATACAAAAAGAAATTTGGGGTTTGAGTAAAGAAGCGTTTTGGTTGATGTTGAAAAGGTTTTTAGTGATCAAAACCTCTCAAAACCATACATTGGGGTCAATGTATCCCAAGTGTGGGGATGGGGGAAATTTTAAAGATTTTGAAAAATTTTGAGCCAAGTGAAACAATGTGAAAATTTGAACACCCTAGATTAACCCCAAGTTGGTGCACCGGCAACCCTTGATACCTTTTTCATTCTTGGTGAGAGTTGTAGCCACACTTGTATATAAATAATGCTTATCTTTGATGAGAGTGGCTACGGGTGGGGGTGCATTAGAACTTGTGCTTGAATGCGATTTGAGTCCTTAGTTAGATATAAATGCAAAAAGGATAAGGGCATTTAGGTAGCCTCGTCGTTGGTGTGAGCGAGTGTGGGATTTGGGGGGTTGGACCTCATAAGTTATATATATGAGCATGGTAGTGAGAGGGGCGGGGGTTTGGTCATTTAGTTGCCCATTTTGTGCCTTTAAAGCTTATCATTTGTTCCCCCTAGCTACTTACTTGAAAATTTACCCAAATTTGACTCGGTCTTATAGTATTAGAGATAGAATTGGTAGTTTTGTGAGTTTGAAGTAGTTTTGGTTAATGTGTTATAGAATGTTAAAAAAAAAAAAAAAAGCAATGAGAAAAGAAAAAAAAAAAAAGAAAGGGTTTCATTGTCTTGTATATAGTAGTGCATATTTGTTAGTTGGTTTTTGTGTTTGTAATAAAAAGACCGGGTCGAATTTTCGCTACTCATATATATTCCATTTCCTACCTATATACCTAGCCACATTACAACCTTGAAGTCCCTTTGATTTACATTCATGTTTGACCCATTTTAGGAGAATGATCGATTCAAGTACAAGCTTATGATTGTGCAACCACCCGTTTGCCTAGTGTGTGTCTAGCTTATCTTTGCTAGTGTCACTTGTAGCCGAGAGGAGAGAATTTGTGAGGGGTGCATTGCTTGGGTGTTAAAAAGGGGTTGGTAAAGAAATTGCATGTTTTGCTTGGTTTGATTTGATCACTTGTTTTGAAACCATGTTGATGAGTTGCTTGGGACAAGCAATGGTTAAGTGTGGGGATGTGACGGGTGGTCCTTTGGACAACCCTTAAGCATGTTAAAAGACGAAATAATCCTTCACTTAATCGTGTAATTATCTTGAATTAGATAACTACGGTGCTTATGTTTCAGGTGCGGTTTAGGAGCTAAAAGACGGATTAAATGCTGCTTTGGAGGCTTTGGTGATGAACGGGTCGAGCATGGAACAAGAGACACAACAAAGAAGTCAAGGCAGCTCACCACCGTAAATTACGGTCCTACCGTAATTTACGGTGGACCTGGATTTTGTCTTTGCCTCCACCGTAACACAGATTGTTGGAACCGTAAAAGAATTATGTCCACCGTAATTTACGGTGGAGCCGTAAATTACGGTGACGGCTGCGAGGAAACATGTAACTGCCACATTTAAGTTGGTTTTTGGGTGTCTTTTCATTACACTTCATCATTGGACGGTTTTGGGAGACACTAAGGGCGATTTTTGGCTACTTGCTTGGTTTGTGAACAATTCTTATCATCCGGTTTGTATTTTCGATTCGTATGAACATTGGTTTGATTATGATGATGATTCACCGAGCCATGTCCGGCTAAACTCTTCGGTGATCATCTTAGGTGAATGTTTCTTGAACTTTTGTGTGTTTATTTCCGAATTTCTAGAATGATAACTTGCGTTGCTTGAATGTCATGGTGTATGTTTAATTGTTTGTAACTTGTTAATTGATATTGCAATTTCTAGTCTCAATCGTACGTTCTTGGTGCCGTTGGCAATCGAGATATCACGGGAAGGGTTAGGGTTGGTTATTGATTAATTGGTCATCGGGAAACAACCTCGCGTTTATATAATCCGAGTACTTTGTTCCCTTTTATCACTTCGATTATACATACACGAGTTATGTCTATGTAACTCTTTCTAGTTGGAATTGCACACAATCGTTTAAAGAAACTGGAACCTAGGATGGTCATTGTTCTCTCTTAATCTGTTTTAAAACCTACATTCGATTTGCCATTAGTTTAATTTAGTTTTCTCAAACAACAATCCAAATCATTGATTTTAATTTTCTGCAAATTAGGATAATTGTAGTATAATTGCAAGGCTATACAATTGACATATTTTCCACATACTCCCTGAGTTCGATACCCTATTACCGCTATCTATAGTTGTATTTGGGATTAAATTTGCGTGACCCACGACAATCACGTCAGGTAGCTACTTTCTCATCATTTGAATTCACTGGAATTTGTTATATGTTTGCTTTGTTTTTGTGATTTGCATTATTACTTGCTTTAGTAGTTAATAGAAATCCAAACATTCACTAAATATTACTAGACTAGGACTTGATAGAGGTTTAGTATCGAGAGACGCGTAATTGTGTCCTTGGATTGATACTCGGTTTACCTACTTTAATATATCACGACTTGTACACTTGCCGATTGTATGTAATTAAGTTAGTCTGGCCATTTAATTTGGTGGTCTCAAAATTAATTAAACATTTTACACATCAACAACTCGGTTTTCAAATATTGATACTCTGTTGCGAATAATTCCCCCTTTTTCAACGAAATAATCTGTTCGATTTGTTATGACACTGGTACGTTATGGGCACTCGTTGTAGCTTACAATATAAAAAAACAATTTATTTTGAATACATATTCGCTATCAATATGGAAACTCTATTGAGAATAAAACTTTGTTTTCAACATTATTTATCTATATACTATATAAAGCATTTCAGATGTACACAAACGTAATTTTACATGGCGTACAAACATTACAACAATATTTACAAAAAGATGAAACGTTTTTAGAGGGGTTGAACTTGTATTTTCACCAAACTTTTAAGACAATAGAGGGATAATTTTGTCATTCTCACACTAAAACCCTTCCCTGCCCTCAAGACCCTAATCGACACAACCCTCCTTTTAATTACCTCGCTATTCAATTCTACAACTCAATCGCTCAACTATATGTCTTCTCTCAGCTCTCTCTATATTCTCTCTTCTTGATGTACGCCTCCCCTCTGTCTATGATATCGGTTTGGAAGTTCATGTGGTGGAGCTCAGTTTTTGGTGGAACGCAACCAAGACTCAGGTGGTGATTTCCATTCGAACACACATTAAAGACAGGTCCTGTGGGTGAATCGGGGAGAAGGGAGATGGTAGAAGCCCTAGCCGCCGTCGGATGGTTCCGGTGAGTTATTCCGTTATATATATGTATTTATGTATCTGTGACTTCCATCTTCAACTTTCTTTGTGTTCACTATTGCTTTTGCAGGTTGATACATGTAATCTTCATGCCTGTCTTCTTTGAGAATATGTGTGTGTGTTTTTTCATAATTGGCCACTTGCTTCATTGATCAAAGAGAAATAGTTATTGATTTTGGATCAAATCGACAATAAAACGATTTTTTATTGACATGAAAAGATTTGTCTTTCTCTTTTTTTTTTGTCTGATTGATTTTTTTTTTTTGGTTTGTAAACACAGCTTGATCTACTAGCATTCTCTTTATGGATGTAAAAATGGGTTACTAGAATCCAGAATTAGGTCCTGATTGAAGCGAAAGTAACAATTTTGCGCGGAAATTGGGAATTTTTTATAAGTTAGTGTAGTTGTTGAGGATTCTAGGGTTTGTGAGAGGTGTTTATAAAATTGTGAAGGAAGGATGTTTTATTCGCAGTTTATATTAGCGAAAAAGGGTCCGTTATGGACGATATGGATCGCGGCGCATCTCGAGAGGAAGCTTAGGAAAAATCAGGTTGTTGATACTGATATTGGTGTCTCTGTAGGTAATATGTTGTTTTTTACTGATTTTATTGTTGGAATTTTGGTGGTTGAAGGTTATGTTTTGATTATGTTTCTATATGTGGTTGTTGAGTACTTGAGTTTTTTTATTTCATCTGGATATTTGTGTTTCTTATGGCTGTTGTTTGATTACATGATGTGTTTCTTTTAAACATGTAAACATACAACTCTTGATGTTGAAGCATTTTCTGGGACCTTTTTTTGTGATTCAAAGTAAAATTGGTTATTGAGGTTTTTTCTTATTAATTTCACTAGGTTCATGCATGTTTCTATTGTCATCCAGGTTGCTTGTGGGTTCGAATTTCTGGTTTTCGCTGACCCGATAGTTGCTGAAAGATTGTGAAAGATAAGCATATCATAGATTTAACACCCCTAATTGCTAAAAGAAAATTGTATGTTTTGTACTGTTTACAGCTGAAGGATCTACAAGTTTTTACAGTTATTCGCGTTATTTTCCAACTCTGTGAGGAAATTCCTTGCATCTCTGCGGTTGTTGTTGCGTTACTTTCTGAGGTACACCCTATGAATCCCACCAGTTTTCTTAACATCCATACATAAGAATATATTTGATTTAAAAAAGAGTAAACTGCCATTTTGGTCCCTGTGGTTTGGGCACTTTTGCCATTTTAGTCCAAATCTCAAACTTCTTACATCTGGGTCCCTGTGGTTTGCATTTTGTTGCCATTTTAGTCCAAAATTCAAAAACCCTCTATTTTGACTGTTGAAAACTGATCATTTTGTCCTTTAGTGCAGGGGCATTTTGGTCATTTTAATTTACTCTTTTAATAAATTAAAACAAAAATAATTATATTATAGAGTAAAATGCACGGATAGTCCCTGTGGTTTTGCAAAATAACACCAATAGTCCCCAACTTTTGGAAATTACACCGGTGCTCCCTGTGGTTTGATAGTTTATTACTCGGATAGTCCCTGGAGTAGATGTCCATTAGTTTTCTCCATTAAGTAGATTTGAAATGACAAAATTACTCTTCATCTTCCCCACTTATATGAATGGTGTTGTCAAAGCCAGTTTCCCAGTGAATCGTTTATTAAATTGATGAAGGAAACATTGAGATTTTTTTTGAATCAGAATCATAATTAATAAAAGCTCTACACTCCTTCCCATACCTTATATTGTTAAGTCATTTCTGAGACACAACAGAGGTAATAGAGTTTATATGAACGCCTACATGGTCATCTATGGAAAATTGGAAATATTAGTGTCTGGATCTGTTGGATCCCATTCATTTCCACCGAAAGTATCAAACTCCACAGCGACAAGATGTCTAGTGGTTTTGGTTGTAGAATCGAATGGAAGCCCAATGGACCCTCCCGCATTTATCACAGAATTATCCTGAGCAAGGAAGAATGTGAGCCCATCGCCGTAATCATTGTTGGAGTATGAATCGATCACAAATGTGAAACTGGTAGAGAAGCTGTAATCATTGTTATTCATTCGATTATTATTCAGGTGGGAGGTGGGTGGTGGTTGGTGGATAACGATGGGGGAAGCTGGGAGAATGGTGGGGGTAGGTGGGGTTTTGTGTTTATAGGGTGAAAAAGATGAAGGGTAATTTTGTCATTTTACATTCATTTAACGGAGAAAACTAACGGACATCCACTCTAGGGACTATCCGAGTAACAAATTGTCAAACCATAGGGAGCACCGATGTAATTTTTAAAAGTTGGGGACTATAGGTGTTATTTTGCAAAACCACAGGGACTATCCGTGCATTTTACTCTATATTATATATATATATACATACAGACATTCACATACAGACATTTACCTTTTTTGAGTTTATCAACATCCACCCCCAACCTCTCGATCTCTCCATCTTGATCTCCGACCAGCGCGGCGGCGCATGGTGACGACCGGCAGCCCCTTTCCTCCTGCAAAACACCCCTAAACCCACTTCCACCTTATACCCTTCCAACCTCTCAATCCCTATCCTTCAAGTCCGGCGACCACAAGAACCGACGAGGGTTCCGGTGCCGGTGACGGCATACAGTGGCACTAGCAGGACCCCACAGCTGGCGGTGCTGTGGGGGTGGCGTCGGGTGCCGGCTCTGTCGACGGCGGAGCCGATCTCCGAAAACAAAAGAGTTCCCCGGTAAGCACTCCTCTCAGTTCCGCGTTTTCTTGTATGTTTCTGTTGAAGACGATGACGGTTGCTGATGTTAATGATGGTGTCAATGATGGTGTTACTCGACGGAACCGCCGGCGACGGAACCCGCCGGCGGCGGCGACGGAACCAGCCGGCGGAGGCGACGGAACCAGCCGGCCTCGTTTTCTTGAGCCATTTTGCCGGTGGTGCAAGTGGGTGTATAGATGAAGATTAAAATGGGATGTAGGTCATAGGAGATGGAGGTGAAGGTTGTGGCGGCGGTGCGTATTTGTGTGGATGCAGGTCATCGGAGATGGAGGTGGAGGTGTAGGTCATCGGCGGTGGCGGTGGGTATTTGAGAGAGAGATGGGTATGTGTGTGAATGTCTGTATATATATATATATATATAAAATTTTGTTTTAATTTATTAAAATAGTAAATTAAAATGACCAAACTACCCCCCTACAGATAAAGACAAAAAAGGGACCTTAAAACAGTCAAAAATGAGATATTTTGAGTTTTAGACTAAAATGGCAACAAAATGCAAACCACAGGGACCCAGATGTAAAAAGTTTGAGATTTGGACTAAAATAGCAAAAGTGCCCAAACCACAGGGACCAAAATGGCAGTTTACTCTTTAAAAAATAATCAACTCTAAATTATCAGCCAGAGCAAAAAATTGATTATACATTAAAAGCTGTTGGTGGAAGTTTAACAGCCATTCCTGGACTTTTTGACATGATAGATGTAAGTTTCTTTATGACGTGATTAACGTTGTTTTGTAACTAACTAAGTTTGTTTTAAGGCTTGGTCTATTCGCACACGGTCTTTGTCTTTTTGCACACCTAAAGCGCCCCGCTTTGGCCATAGCGGGGAAGACCGTGTGCAGTGGAGTTTGTGTTGTTTTTTTTTTTTTTTGAAATAGGTGAGATGTGGGTTAGTTTGGTAGTGTTTTTTGGAGGAAAAAATTGTATTTGAGTTTTATTATTATTATAAAATATTAGTTACATATAATTCATAGTTGTTTTATAATTACGTTTTTTACGTCATTATTTTTATAGAACGTATATAATATAAGTGCGTCTTTATAAATTGTTAACCTAGTTTATTTTGTTAAATTAAACGAACACGTTAAATAAAATGTACAGAAAGCCATAAGAATTAAACGTAAACAATCCAAAACCAACGTGATGTAAACAGAAGATTAACTGCAATATATATATATATATATATATATATAGGGAGAAGATCATGCGAGAACCACCTCTTATTGCGAGAACCGCGAGAACCAATGTGAACACACCAAAAATGCCTAAAAATAGCTAAAAATCACACAAAATTTTTTTTTTTGATTTTTTTAATATTTTTTAGGTTAAAATCGCTACTTTTCGAACCCAAAAAAAAAAAATTTTTTTTTTGTGGATTTTTTTTTTTATTTTTTTAGATTTTTTTTAGATTTTTTTAGGTTTTTTGGGGGTTTAGTTTTTAGCATTTTAGCTTGGGGGGGGGGGGTGGGGGGTGGAGGTTTTTGGGGGGTGGGGGAGGGGGGTTTAGGCTTTTTTTTTTGGGGGGGGGGGGTGGGGTTAGGTTTTTTTTAGGTTTTTTTAGGTTTTTTTAGCTTGGGGGGGGGGGGGGTTAGGTTTTTTTTTTTTGGGGGGGGGGGGTGGGGGGTTTAGGTTTTTGGGTGGGGGGTGGGGGTTAGGTTTTTTTAGGTTTTTTTAGGTTGTGTTCACATTGGTTCTCATGGTTCTCACAATAAGGGTGGTTCTCGCATGAGCCCCTCCATATATATATATATATATATATATATATATATATATATATATATATATATATATATATCAGTTTGTACTTACAAAACAAAAAGGTACAACTGAGTACATAATACATAACAAAACACTATACAAACAAACTAAGGTACTAATCCTCGTGCGGTGGGGACAGTGGGAGGGGAAGTGGAGGCAACCCAGCGAGCTCTCGTAGAGCAACGAGCGTCTCGACGATCCAGTCAATGCGTGCGCCCTGGCGTCTGAGGCGCCGGTCGAAGTCCCGAGCCACCTCACGCGCTACCGGAGGCAGGTCAGCGTAAACGTGATGCGGGTATTGTGGCGGCTCAGGAGCTGGCTGAACTGGTGGTACCGGGATCTCCTAGACATGCGCCTCCTAAGCCGGATCCTCGAAAACAGGCTGAGCCTGAGCCTGAGCCTGATCCTGAGGCTGGCCCGGGTACTGATCGAGGCCCAGAGCCTGTAGCTGAGCCTGCCGAGCGGCCTCCTGAACATGAGGAGGAGCTAACACTCCAGGCCTCAACTCAATAACAACCGGGATGACCTCCGGCACCACCTCCGGATGCCTAATCAGCCCGTCACGGCCCTTAAACCTCAGATTAACATCAAAGGTACGGGTGATCTGCATGCTAGATACTGACGCGCAGCCCAACCTGGATGACGGGATCGGATCGGAGAGCTCCGGATCATTCTCGGGCACGAGCCCGAGCGAGCGTGCAATGGCGGTGATGTATGAGCCAGTGTGTAGCTGGCCACGGAGCTGCCAGTGTTATGCACTTGCAAAGTAATCTGCCAGGCAGGCTGCTAGATCGTAGGGCTGGTGTTAAGCCCACCTTTATACCTTCCTAAATGGGATATTATCATACTATAATTTAACAAAAATCGGGCATGACCCGTTCGTATTATGAACAATTCCCTGTAAGACTAACTTATAATAACTTAAAAATACAACACAGCGGAAAATATGAACCCAAAATTTCGTTCTTTAATAGACATAGTACTTACAGGAAAGTTTGAATACCAAATGTCATACACTCATTAAAAAGGATTTACCACGTTCCATTACATTAATACTTCGGACCTACATTTGATAAACTATGTGACCGATCCTTCCCGTACAATCCTTTGCTCTTGACTCGATCTTCAATCTTTCTATCCTTCATAATGATGCTAAATTCACGCAACCTGCATTCACCACATACATGTGCATCGGTTAGATTTAATGACATCATTACTAAACTAAACACACATGATCAATAACCAGTCCGCGTTCCTTCCTCCCATACTGATCCTTACGAATATGCTTTCCATGTACATTCGTGCACTTCAATTCCTTAACCTTGGTAAAGACATTAATAGAGTACCTGCAATCACATTTCATACTCAAGACAACGGTTTAGTAACTTAACGCTTCCACTTATTTAAGTTGTACGAACACATACCCAAGTTCCATTCGCTCATAAGCAATGAATCCTACTTCAAACGCAGGCACAAACACACATGTATTCATAGACGTGAACTTCCACACGTGATTACGTACCCACGTACAAACGTACAACCCTTATAAATCACTTAAATCATCCCAAGGTTTACTAAGGTATGCTGATTACAAGCTTCCATACAAATAGACCACGTACATACATTATAAACTGCACAATTCTACACTATTTTAACAGCTCGATATGCATAAAAACTGCACTATTTTAATAGCAATACACAACACAATTCTGCACTATTTTGGCAGCTAAAAATGCATAAAAACTGCACTATTTTAACAACCATTAACATGAAAATTCTGCACTATTTTGGCAGCTCAAAATGCATAAAAACTGCACTATTTTAACAACAATTAACATGAAAATTCTGCACTATTTTTGCAGCTCAAAATGCATAAAAACTGCACTATTTTAACAACCATTAACATGAAAATTCTGCACTATTTTGGCAGCTCAAAATGCATAAAAACTGCACTATTTTAACAACCATCAACATGAAAATTCTGCACTATTTTGGCAGCTCAAAATGCATAAAAACTGCACTATTTTAACAACCACCAACATGAAAATTCTGCACTATTTTGGCAGCTCAAAATGCATAAAAACTACACTAATATACTCTTATTTTAACCCGTTCGGTCTTCTTAGCGAATACCATCACCTCCAATAACCGAATCCTAAATTAACTTAGATTACCATACTTAAGTAACTCGCATATAGCCTTCCTAAAATGGTGTAGGAAGTGATTCAGAAATCACGTCCTTAATGCTCCTTACTTGTTACGAATGTCAATAAAGTATCTTGCATAATTGCTAACATCTATCATACAAATAACCTCTTTTACTACTAAGGACGGAGTCGGGGAGTTTACTTACCTCGTGCGTCCGAATTTACACATAGCTTCCGTGTTTACCTTCGACCCGTAGCGCTTCCATATTTGTGCCTCTATTGACATGACACCTATCCATACATGTCATCATAATTGTAACACGGTTAGCTTACAAACATTCGTTCATTCGGCTTTCAAATCATGCAATATTTGACTTTCGTTAGCTTATTAACGCATATAAGGGATATGTATCATCATACTTTATTACTACCGAACATAACACATCAACTAGCAAGTTCATAATGCAATAGTTTCTCGCATACAACTTTTACCTTTTTAACTTCAATCCTATACATAATCCACTCTCATTTAAACTATGCCATTCACTTACATAACTATTGCATTCACATATAGTTTGCATTCCATAACACTTTTTACAAAAGATCAATTCCATAATTTCCACATACAACACAAGACTTCCTAATTCATTCAAAATTTATAAAATTAACCATTCAAGCATTTAATCGAACACTTGGTGTGCATATAACAACCTTAGCACTAAGTACAAGTGTTTTATGCATAACTTCTCTAGTAGTCTTCACAACTTTTATCAATCAAAATCACATAATTCATTTATAGTAAAACCCTAGGAGTTCATCAATTTTACTAGTACTCATACATTCATCATCATAATATTCAATCTATGGAACTACAAGATCACCAAACTACTAGATTAAGTGGGTTTTGCCTAATCAATGCTCATATTCAAAATTTAACATCTCTTGATGTTTTGACAACCCTAGCAACCATTATTCATACCAAATTTCTGCATTACATACCCGAATTATACTAGACCCACAAAATCAAACATCACAAAATTGCAAATTTCGACTTACTTGATGTTGGGTATGCTTAGATGATCACCATTCTTAGTTCATGCATTCAACTAGGCTTCAATTCCCCTTTCAATTTGATAGATTTTGGTGTTCTAGGGTTTGACCCCTTTCTTTCTCTTCTTCTGATCGAACACACGCCCAGGTGTGTGGTTTAAGGGTTATCATTTTTTTTTTTTTTGTATTCTATCTTTTCCTTTTGTCCATATTAACCCCTCATGTTTACCATTGTTCATAATTTACCCAATTCCTATTCTTATTTGTTTAAACCAAGCATTTAAGTTGGTTTGATAACCTAGTTATTGCATCTCCTTCTTTTAAACGTGATAACATATTAACAACTAGATAATTTGATTTTTGGGGCGTTACAAATCTACCCCCCTTAAAGAAGGTTTCGTCCCGAAACCTCTTTCTTTTCTTCGACAACCCGTCTAGTCTTATTCTTCGTTCGTCCACTCATTCAAGTTACATTGGACGACTTACATAAGTATGTTGTTAGGAGTTGGCTAATCACACATCCCATAGTCCATAATTTGAAACTAGCATCCTGACATATTATTTATACTTATCAAGATTTTAAATTTCCTTGCGAAAACCAATCCCTAGTCATCATTAATTTATTCATTTCCGCATACAATCTCATTCACTCGTACACATTAAACATATCGTACCTATTCATATGGAGGTACGTTTTCAGTGATAGCGTAAAATTTTCATAAACTCATCCAATCTTTCCTTACAAATATTCTAGATGTGTTACTTATTTCATTCGTTCGCATACATAACTTCCCACACATTCATCATTAAAACATGATAGTTGTCTTGAATTTCTTAGCTTCATAATCAACTTGGGGTGTTCCTAGTGTTTAATGAATGCTAGAACTGAATTAAGGACCTTAGCCTAATAAACAAACAATTTCAGCATAAGCAGATAAGGGGGACCCGTCGCCGACGGGCTCGGGAAGGTCCCGTCGCTGAACATTGCCCGTAGACAGACAGTTAGTGCGTCGGGTGGAGGGGTGCCGTCGCCGACGGCATAAAGGCCGTCGCCGACGGGCTCTCTGGTGTGCAGACGCTGTTTGACCAAAATTTTTGTTCCCGGGTCCTTTTTCCAACCTGAAATGGTCTCGGGCAGTCCCGAAACCTTCCATAACATTCCATAACGTCCCAACCCAGGTTATAATAGTATTTTATTCATAACCCATTTCCGTTTTCATCTAAAAGCATAGCTCGAAATCCTTAAATCACTTACGTGTTTGGCGCTTAGAAACGAACACACTTTCACGAGAGCGTAGGTTTGAGAGATTCGAGCATCGTACATTCATATAGTAAATAATTTGCTAACCTTACTACCTTGGTGCAGTACTTGAACATGCAACAACGAGTCGGTCCTCTTCGTCACCATCCATACCATGTTTCGTATTGACCTCGTTCATCCGTGTGACGAGCTTTCGCTTATGAACATTCTTTCATCGACCTTGATAGGTTTATCACACTATGATATCTGCCATACTCATTATAAGATTGGGGATTATCAGATTTCATTCAAATTCATTTAAACATGATGTTTATTACTTCTCCTTGTTTACATATTACTACTTTCAAGATTCTTTTTAAAGCACTAATGTGTTAGACCTATTCATAACGGGTCAATACATGACCATTTCTTACTATATCATTCTCATTGTTTGACCCGTTCTTGACGGGTAAATACATAATCATTATTTCGTAATTCTTTAACTCATTTGGTGTACTACACTACACATTTCCTTTCTTCTCTAGCACTCCCTTGGTTTGAAACTAAATTATTTCTCAGCTTCTGCAATTTGACTTTTCAAGGTCAACTACCACTTATTTCTTATTATATACATGCGTATCGAAGTACACGTTTGTACTCCTTTTCAATTCAAACATGCTTACGATCTCATAGCTTCAATGTTCCAGTGTTTTCTTGCAAACACTTACCCTTCCCGTTTTAAAGGTTAGTCATAATACTTATTTCGCTTACAATACCAACATTTTAGTTCCACAATGTTTTCTTGCAAACACTTACCCTTCCCATTTTAAAGGTTAGTCATAATACTTATTTCGCTTACAATACCAACATTTTAGTTCCATTCGCTTATATACTTTCATTTCTTTTACGCATTCGATTACCCAATTAAATGGGTAATGGCATATACTCTCATAATGAGATTCAAGCATACCACTTACGACCCGGTAACATCGGGTTAATTGTTTTCAACATAAATCTTTCGTTCTATCCGTATAACGGGTTAAACTTCATATATTTGTTATTGCATTCACGACCACCCATTCTAAACGGATGATACCTTATCCTTACTCGACTTGTTCAACTTGAACCGGTCGACTTGCATAGCTTATCAAAACCTTCTTTAGCATAACCGAATCCGCAAGGGATTTGCATCATTCATATCTTTCATTCCTTGAATCCGTCTCGCGGATTCAAACTTTGCATTCATATCTTGTTGATCCGTACTCTTCTTTTTTTTTTTACGGATTCAACATTCTTCATTCTCATCACTTATACTTTTTACTCTTACGTAGTATCCTCAGTTTCCCGAGAGTCTTATTACCCATTCCACCCGCACGCCCACCTGCTACCCAGTTCTACCAGACATACCTGCGATAATTACCACGGTCTCACGAACGTCATATGCTTCTTGCGTACTGGCCAGGTGCGCAATCCACGTACTAGTTTCGTGCCTTCGTGTAATCATCGCCTTATGTCCAAGAAATGGGTTTCAGTTTCATGCATATTTCTAAAACTTCCCCAAGACCACATCGTTGTCTTTCGTTTAATAATTACCCTCCCAAGGAGATCTCTTCCTTTTTCTTTTTAACATCGGCACCCATACATATTAGTAGTGTGTACCTGGGGTTAAATTGCCTATTTGCACCTTTGCCCGCCTTAGCATTCATCCTATTCTGCATTCACGGACCCTCCCCTTCAATCACTTATGCTTACCTTGCACATACAAAACCGTTAGTTTCTTCGTTCACATGCATAAATACATACTTACATTCGCTTCTGCTCTAGATCTTGATCAAGTCCTAGATTGTACGGGTTTCTTGTCACACGAGCACACAGGTTTGAGTTCAAGTACTACCTTCTCATACTTGATTTCTCTCAAACCAGGGCTCTGATACCAACTTGTTAAGCCCACCTTTATACCTTCCTAAATGGGATATTATCATACTATAATTTAACAAAAATCGGGCATGACCCGTTCGTATTATGAACAATTCCCTGTAAGACTAACTTATAATAACTTAAAAATACAACACAGCGGAAAATATGAACCCAAAATTTCATTCTTTAATAGACATAGTACTTACAGGAAAGTTTGAATACCAAATGTCATACACTCATTAAAAAGGATTTACCACGTTCCATTACATTAATACTTCGGACCTACATTTGATAAACTATGTGACCGATCCTTCCCGTACAATCCTTTGCTCTTGACTCGATCTTCAATCTTTCTATCCTTCATAATGATGCTAAATTCACGCAACCTGCATTCACCACATACATGTGCATCGGTTAGATTTAATGACATCATTACTAAACTAAACACACATGATCAATAACCAGTCCGCGTTCCTTCCTCCCATACTGATCCTTACGAATATGCTTTCCATGTACATTCGTGCACTTCAATTCCTTAACCTTGGTAAAGACATTAATAGAGTACCTGCAATCACATTTCATACTCAAGACAACGGTTTAGTAACTTAACGCTTCCACTTATTTAAGTTGTACGAACACATACCCAAGTTCCGTTCGCTCATAAGCAATGAATCCTACTTCAAACGCAGGCACAAACACACATGTATTCATAGACGTGAACTTCCACACGTGATTACGTACCCACGTACAAACGTACAACCCTTATAAATCACTTAAATCATCCCAAGGTTTACTAAGGTATGCTGATTACAAGCTTCCATACAAATAGACCACGTACATACATTATAAACTGCACAATTCTACACTATTTGAACAGCTCGATATGCATAAAAACTGCGCTATTTTAATAGCAATACACAACACAATTCTGCACTATTTTGGCAGCTAAAAATGCATAAAAACTGCACTATTTTAACAACAATTAACATGAAAATTCTGCACTATTTTGGCAGCTCAAAATGCATAAAAACTGCACTATTTTAACAACAATTAACATGAAAATTCTGCACTATTTTGGCAGCTCAAAATGCATAAAAAACTGCACTATTTTAACAACCATTAACATGAAAATTCTGCACTATTTTGGCAGCTCAAAATGCATAAAAACTGCACTATTTTAACAACCATCAACATGAAAATTCTGCACTATTTTGGCAGCTCAAAATGCATAAAAACTGCACTATTTTAACAACCATCAACATGAAAATTCTGCACTATTTTGGCAGCTCAAAATGCATAAAAACTACACTAATATACTCTTATTTTAACCCGTTCGGTCTTCTTAGCGAATACCATCACCTCCAATAACCGAATCCTAAATAAACTTAGATTACCATACTTAAGTAATTCGCATATAGCCTTCCTAAAATGGTGTAGGAAGTGATTCAGAAATCACGTCCTTAATGCTCCTTACTTGTACCAATGTCAATAAAGTATCTTGCATAATTGCTAACATTTATCATACAAATAACCTCTTTTACTACTAAGGACGGAGTCGGGGAGTTTACTTACCTCGTGCGTCCGAATTTACACATAGCTTCCGTGTTTACCTTCGACCCGTAGCGCTTCCATATTTGTGCCTCTATTGACATGACTCCTATTCATACATGTCATCATAATTGTAACACGGTTAGCTTACAAACATTCGTTCATTCGGCTTTCAAATCATGCAATATTTGACTTTCGTTAGCTTATTAACGCATATAAGGGATATGTATCATCATACTTTATTACTACCGAACATAACACCTTAACTAGCAAGTTCATAATGCAATAGTTTCTCGCATACAACTTTTACCTTTTTAACTTCAATCCTATACATAATCCACTCTCATTTAAACTATGTCATTCACTTACATAACTATTGCATTCACATATAGTTTGCATTCCATAACACTTTTTACAAAAGATCAATTCCATAATTTCCACATACAACACAAGACTTCCTAATTCATTCAAAATTTATAAAATTAACCATTCAAGCATTTAATCGAACACTTGGTGTGCATATAACAACCTTAGCAATAAGTACAAGTGTTTTATGCATAACTTCTCTAGTAGTCTTCACAACTTTTATCAATCAAAATCACATAATTCATTTATAGTAAAACCCTAGGAGTTCATCAATTTTACTAGTACTCATACATTCATCATCATAATATTCAATCTATGGAACTACAAGATCACCAAACTACTAGATTAAGTGGGTTTTGCCTAATCCATGCTCATATTCAAAATTTAACATCTCTTGATGTTTTGACAACCCTAGCAACCATTATTCATACCAAATTTCTGCATTACATACCCGAATTATACTAGACCCACAAAATCAAACATCACAAAATTGCAAATTTTGACTTACTTGATGTTGGGTATGCTTAGATGATCACCATTCTTAGTTCATGCATTCAACTAGGCTTCAATTCCCCTATCAATTTGATAGATTTTGGTGTTCTAGGGTTTGACCCCTTTCTTTCTCTTCTTCTGATCGAACACACGCCCAGGTGTGTGGTTTAAGGGTTATCATTATTATTTTTTGTTTATATTCTATCTTTTCCTTTTGTCCATATTAACCCCTCATGTTTACCATTGTTCATAATTTACCCAATTCCTATTCTTATTTGTTTAAACCAAGCATTTAACTTGGTTTGATAACCTAGTTATTGCATCTCCTTCTTTTAAACGTGATAACATATTAACAACTAGATAATTTGAATTTTGGGGCGTTACAGCTGGCCGCGAAGTAGGCAGTATAGAAAGAAAAGGTCACTGAGGTTGACCTTCTCCCTACTGGTACCCCGCGGCACGATAGATGACGCGATAATATGGTGCAGGTATCGGTACAAGGGGTCTCTAATGGAGGTGGCCTTTTGCCAGGATTTCCCAAAGGGAACCCTGGAAATGGCCCTCCAGAAACTGATAAGCGTCTGCCTGTCCATCGCCCTAACCGCCTGCGTATATAAATCAGTATCAAGCTCGGGCTCTGTGTACAAACCTGTATGGACAGCAAACTCCCGCACACTCATCTGAAACTGCTGACCGGCGAGACGGAATGTAACCTCGTGGACTGGAAAATCCGGGTCCTCCACGTAATCCGCCGGATGCGGCCTGTATGTAAACGTAGAAAGAAACTCGACCGTAAGCTCAGGGTACGAGTCCTCCATCGCTATCTGAAATAGGCGCGACCAAGGAGTATCTAGTCCAACTATATCACGCGTCCACGCGGCCTCTCCCACGGTCTCCAGCAGGTCCCAGTCTATCCCTACATGCCCCCAATCTCCACGGTGCGCAACCTAGCGCATCTCCTCCTCGCCTGTGACCCCTGCGGAAACTGCAGGTACGGACATGCCTCCTCTCCCACATCTCCCACCTCTCCCTCAGCGTCCATATGCTCAATCTCGTCATCGGAATCCATCCCTGCACGTTTAAAAGATAATAAACAAATAATATTATTAAACAATTTAAATAAACAAATAATATTATTAAACAATTTAAATAAAAGATAATAAACAAAACAATTTAAATAAAAGATAATAAACAAATAATATTAAATATAAATAATAAACAAATAATATTATTAAAAAATTTAAATAATAAACAAATAATATTAAATATAAAATAATAAACAAATAATATTATTAAACAATTTAAATAAAAGATAATAAACAAATAATATTAAATATAAAATGATAAACAAATAATATTATTAAACAATTTAAATAATAAACAAATAATATTAAATATAAAATAATAAACAAATAATATTATTAAACAATTTAAATAATAAACAAATAATATTAAATATAAAATAATAAACAAATAGTATTATTAAACAATTTAAATAAAAGATAATAAACAAATAATAATAAATATAAAATAATAAACAAATAATAAACAAATAATATTATTAAGCAATTTAAATAATAAACAAATAATATTAAATATAAAATAAAAAACAAATAATATTATTAAACAATTTAAATAATAAAAAAAATAATATTAAATATAAAATAATAAACAAATAATATTATTAAACAATTTAAATAATAAACAAATAATATTAAACAAATAATATTAAACAAATAATAAATAAATAAAAAAAATAAACATGAACAAAAGCGTCCCGCTTTGGCCTCGGCGCGGCGCTTTGGTTCTTCATTTTGAAGAACAGAACCCAGCCGGATCATCAAAACCCGCCCCAATCAACACAAATTTCAACATGTACATTTAACCAAAATGATTATGGGTGTTCGATCTAACCTTTTAGCGGTTGAAAGCTTGAAAACGAAGATCTCCGGCTCAAGTGTGTGAAATCGCACCTTTGTGTGTGTTTTTGTGTTTGTGGTTGAGATGGGGGAGAAGCTGCCCCGCTTCAGCTTAAACGATGGACCGAAGCGCCCCGGTATGGCCATAGCGCGGCGCTTTGAGGTCCAAAGCCCCTCGCTTAGGTCAAAGCGCGACGCTTAGGGCCTTTTTTATTTTTTTAAAATTGTTTTTAATTCACAAACGCGTCGATAATAGTCTAAATTTTACGCTTTTTCCATTATACATCATTTTTTAATATATATGGACTATACTGCAAGTTCCGGATCAAATCGGTTACGTGTGATGTCATATTCCATTATATCGTATCATTTTGGTTTGAAAGCACAAGGACTCCTATGAGTAGTGTTATGTGTATCAGCCGCCTACCGTACATGAACATGACGTATTTTTTCATTAATTGTAGTATTATGATGTATATTGTCATTTTGGGTCGTACAAGTGCGTATTGAATCTGATTGGGTCGTGTCGGTGACATTCGGTTTTTAACGTGATGTAACGCATATATTGAACAAACACAAACGTGATTATTATTAAACACATTTAACATACATCGTGAACATATGGGGTTACATTAAGGTCAGGGGGACGATACGTAAGCATTTCGTACGCGTTGATCTGATCCCTATATAATGTATGCCAGGCTGCTGCGCGCTCTGTTCTGTTCGCTGTCCAGAGTAGGTTTGGGGGAGGCATTGGATAACAACCTCCAAGCTCTACATGTATGTCACACCCCGATTTCCATGTGTCACCGGTGGGCCCGGTGGGGGAGTATCGTGACGTGGTTGGCAACATAATAGTCAAAGAACACAATATCAATATGCACAGCGGAAGCAAAAATTAAAGTATGATACAACCGAATTTAATATCGCCAGAGAAGTGATCGTCTGGCCCCAGTGGGTTAAAACCCACGGGTTCTTGAATGTAATTGGCCGGGTTAAACCGGCCCCTGAAAACTGGTGTAGGATCCCCGAAAGAATGATGCGATAGGGATCGCTGCAATGGTATATACGAAGTCTGAGGGTTGTTGGGCTCGTATTCTGGTTGCGGCCCATAAGGGTTAGGATGTGTTAAGCTGTGTGAGACCGACCGTCTAGCCGGCTCAAAGAGGTTTCTCCGGTTTTGCCGGGGATCATCACTCTCTGTCGTAGATGGAGCTCGAACATTCGAAGGTCCAGCTTCATTATCGTTGGGGGCGGTGACTGGCCCCTTGCCTCTTCCCCTTCTCCTGAAGAATCTTGGCGGCATTTTCAAATCCTGTCATTATAATATGAGATAACAAACAAGATATATGCAAAATAAAGGACAACACAAACAAAGTGGAATTTTGTCCTATGTTATATGTCTAGACTCGAAAGTTTAGAATTGTGCAATTGTGTAACTGAGATTAAACACAAAAGGCTAGTGTTTAATTCATTTAGTGTTGGCTCTGATACCAACCTGTCACACCCCGATTTCCACGTGTCACCGGTGGGCCCGGTGGGGGAGTATCGTGACGTGGTTGGCAACATAATAGTCAAACAACACAATATCAATATGCACAGCGGAAGCAAAAATTAAAGTATGATACAACCGAATTTAATATTGTAATATCGAGTGTCACAATATTCGGAAGTTTATCCACAGATGGATCGAAAATAAAAAAGTATTAATGGTTCAACAGACTTCAGGCATCTTAAGCTTGCGAGACTTCTATTGATGCTAAGGAGAAATCCCAGCCAATTACGCTTAGTACCTGCATTTAATCTTTTTGGGAAAATACGTCAGTTTACACTGGTAAATACAATCAACTGACTCATTTTTGGAAAATGATTGAAAATTTGTTTGGATGCACGTGGCATAAACATTTTATTTAACTTGGGAGAATTATTTAATATTATAATCTTGTGAACGAATTACATGTTCCTTGTGCGTTCAGTAGCCCGGATCTTGTCCGGGTTAAAGATCAATAGACACACCACAATATACTTTTGTGCACTGACGGGTGTACGCCTACACCCCGCGCTTAAGTCGTGGCCATTTCGTAAAATGATGCCAAGGATATCTGGGACATGGTCATTAACCCCCCAAAGGCTTTAAGTAACAAGACTGTTTAAACGAGCCAATCAAATTATTCAATTACCCACTCAACGGTGGAGGATTTGATGCCCGACCAAGCGGTATGCTATATACCGTAACCCAAGCCCGTATAGGGAAAATAAGTTATAACTATTTACCTGAGCAAAGTATAATTCACAATTAGAAAAATGCACGTAGCTTTTACAGGTCCTCCTAATCTGGAACGAAGGTTTTATAATAACCTATTAGAATCCTAACGGGTCTTTAATTAAGCTTAAGCTTAGATCGGCTAGTTTCAAAGATACGGTTCGTACGTACGATTAAGCGAAGACCGGATAGAATGTGATTTAGACCCGACAAGTTTGAAGACTTGTTCAATATGGGTTTATTATTCACATTATGGATTTTGAGATAAAACCGTTAAGGTTTGACCCGTTTCGGCTAATTTATGTAAACTTGTTACATAAACCGAACCGTACGCGTAATAAGCGTGACGGGTATTCATGAGAGCTATATACAGGTTTCCTAAGTTAATTATGCCTCAAATATGTTGTGACATCAGTAAGATGTCTTTCATTATGCCCGAAACGTGTTTAAACACAAACTAGGCCTCGTATGGGTAGTTTGGTCATTTAAAAGTTTATAAAAGAGTTTAAGTAACAACCTGAGTTACAGGTCTTATGTAATCAGAAAAAATACATAATTTGCTAAGTTATATCAGTAGGATAAAGCATATATGTGAAATTTATCATTTTTAACCAAACTATGCCCCGTAGGGGTATTTTTGTAATTTCACATAAGCCGAAAAGCTCAAAACTGAAGTCTGAGTTTATCAACCTTTGCTTACTGTTAAAATATTATAATTTGCCTCTTATATCAGTAGGTATCAACCCGGGTATGTCCAATATAATTTTAATACATATTTTGCGTTATAAACGCTTAATAAGGCGATTAAAGGCCATTTCCGGGTTCGATACTTAAATCTGATATTTTTTATAATTCCAGAAGGATTTAAATAATTTATTTATCATATGTGATCAGTAGCAAAAGGTTTGGAGTCCTTTAGATATGTAAAACTCATTTTATGGCCCGTAAGGGCAAAACCGACAATTACCGGATTAAGCCTACGACTACTAGTTATACTCAGCCTAAAATTTATTAAAAATCTTTAAAAATCCCAAAATAATATATTGCATCAGTGGGTAAAAGATTTGATTTAAAAAAGTAGGCTTAACTAGGCTATACGCTAATTACGCCGTTTTATTAACATAAAGCTTTAATTTTGCGATATTGAGCATAACTCTAAATCTACAATTCAATCTGATGTCAAACTTTGCATACAAGTTTATATATTAGTAATTAAAGTTTCTACTCTTTTACATTTCCAAAAATCAAGTTTTAAGGTAATAAGGGCATAACGGTCAACAAATGAGTAATTAACGGAAACATGCATATTAATTGGATAACTAATGAACCAAGGTGTAACATCACAGAGGGTTATTCTAATATGTAACCTAGTCCAATTAAAGCTCTGAGGCATTTCTAAAACATGCCTAAATGGGTCAGAACTGAAAGTCAAAGTGAAAGTCAAACCATGTGACTTTCGGTTTCGAACCGGGTCTAAACAGGAAATTGTCGGGTTGAACATGTTTAGACATGTTCTTACACTTATTACCAAGTTATAACAATGATTCAACAGGTTGTATACGATCTATAATGTTAATTATGCATAAATGGCATTTTAAGTATCCTGTTGACTTTTTATAAACTAGTTTGACCCGACTTTTGACCTGGTTAGAGTGGTAATCAGGGGGAACCCTTTTAAGGGTTTATTACCCACATAATTACCTACTTATATCTACTTTTAATTCGAGATTTGACTGAGCCATCATTAATTAATCTCGAAGTCAAACCATAATTACGACGGTTTGACTTTTAGCTAAATAACTAAGCTAAACTCAATTAAAGAAGGATTAGCTAACTTACTGAAGTCCTTTGCACGAGATGTGATGCTTAAAGAAAGTTCCTTAGCTCCAGAAGTGCTCCAAATGTGCAGATGAAGGTGTGATCAATGAATTGCAAGTCATGGCCTTTATATAGTGAAATTTTCACCATAATAAATTGACACACAACTCTACCACTGACCACAACCCTCCAACATGTGTCCCTAGTGCTCTAGAACAGTTTAGGGGTCGCCCACCATGTTAAAATTTTGGTTTTTGGTCGATTTTGCGCGTTTCCAGGAGCCTGTTCGCTGATTCTGCTTCTGATGTCCTGACGCGGCCCGCGTAAGGTTCTCTTAACCTTCACGCGGCCCGCATGGACCCTGTTATCAGATTCTTCATTTTTTTGTTATTTTGCAACTTGTCCCTTGGCCTTTCGAAAGGGCAACTAAGCCTAATTCTTGCATTTTGACCCCTTAATATTTACCCACAAGGGCTTTAGGACTTATACCCATTTTGCCAAGTCCCTAGACACTTCCGGTTAACCCGAAAAGTCATAACTTTCAATGTTAACGCTTTAACCCCTCGCACACGAATTTGATCATAACTTTCTCATACGATTACGAAACTTTACGAAATTTATATCGTGCATTCTAGTGAGCATAACCAACAGTTACAAAGCTTCGAGTTTGTCAAAAGGTCACTCAGAGGTATAATTTAAACATGTTGACACATTTAGCCCCTGTAGTTTGTAATTCCTCACTTTTAGCTCCGTATGATCCATGATTTATTCGTTCGATGCTATAAACATCATGTAGGGTTATTATGAAGTGTATTTATTCACTGTTGACATTTAGAACCCATATAATCACATACTTTCCATGTTTGTCAACTTTAGTCCTTTTATAACGTTCTTTCACACGTTCAAACTTTATGACACGTGTCAACACATTATAGGACGTGAATTTTCGAGGTGTTACATCCTCACCCCCTTAAAATAAATCTCGACCCGAGATTTACTGAAATAAATAAGGGTACTTTTCTTTCATCGTGGATTCAACTTCCCACGTGTATTCGGGACCTCTTCGGGCATCCAATTTGACCTTTACAATAGGTAAGTGCTTCCTTCGAAGCTTCTTTACCTGTCGATCCTCAATCGACAAAGGTTTTTCCACAAATTTTAAGCTCTCATCTATATGCACATCTGTATGCGGTATAACCAGTGATTCATCAGCGAAGCACTTCTTCAGATTGCAGATGTGGAACACATTGTGAATTCCACTGAGCTCTTCTGGTAAGTTTAACTTATAGGCAACTGACCCGACACGTTCGATAACCTCGAAAGGTCCTATGTATCTCAGGCTTAGCTTGCCTTTCTTACCAAACCGCATCACTCCCTTCCAGGGTGACACTTTAAGTAGGACTTTGTCACCTACTTCGAAGTGAAAATCTTTACGCTTAGGATTAGCGTAACTCTTCTGCCTATCCCGGGCAGCTTTGAAACGGTCACGAATCTGGACAATCTTGTCCGTTGTCTCGAACACTATCTCTGGTCCTGATAATTGGACATCTCCAACTTCCGCCCAACAAACGGGCGATCTACACTTTCTACCGTATAATGCCTCGAAAGGCGCAACCTTAATGCTGTTATGGTAGCTATTGTTGTAGGAGAATTCGATTAACGGTAGGTTCTTATCCCAACTACCACCCAAATCGATCGCACATGCACGTAGCATGTCTTCCAACGTTTGAATAGTACGCTCACTCTGACCGTCAGTCTGAGGATGATAAGCCGTACTAAAATTCAAACATGTGCCCAAAGATTGTTGGAAACTCTTCCAAAAATGTGACGTGTATCTAGTATCTCGGTCAGAGATAATGGACACAGGTATGCCATGTAAGGCTACAATCTTATCAACGTATAACTGGGCTAACATGTCGGAGCTATAAGTCTCCTTGATGGGTAAGAAATGTGCTGACTTAGTCAGTCTATCAACTATAACCCATATTGTGTCATTGCCTTTCCTTGTCTTTGGCAACTTGGTGATAAAATCCATTGTCACCATTTCCCACTTCCACGTAGGAAGTTCAGGCTGTTGTAGCAAACCTGACGGTTTTTGATGCTCGGCTTTGACTTGTGCACATGTCAAGCATTTAGCTACATGGGTGGCTACAGACTTTTTCAAGCTTATCCACCAATAATTTGCCTTTAGATCCTGGTACATCTTATCAGCTCTAGGATGAACGGAGTATTTGGAACTATGGGCTTCCTGGAGGATGACATCTCGAAGTCCTCCATAAATTGGAACCCATATTCGTCCATTTAATCTTAGAATTCCGTCCTTGCTAAGAGTTAATTGCTCCTCAGTTACTCCTAACTTTTCATTAGGATAGTTAGCTTCCAACACAGCTTCCTTCTGTGCAGCTAACAACCTTTCAATCAAATTATTCTTTATCTCCATGCGCTTGGCATTGATTCGGATAGGTTTCACCCTCTCCTTTCTACTCAAGGCATCGGCGACTACATTCGCCTTGCCGGGATGGTATCTGATTTCATAATCATTTAAAGTTTCCATCCAACGGCGTTGCCTCATGTTTAATTCCTTCTGATTAAACAGATGCTGAAGGCTCTTGTGATCAGAATAGATCACACACTTGATCCCATATAAATAATGCCTCCACAGTTTTAGTGTGAATACAACGGCACCCAATTCCAAGTCGTGGGTGGTGTAATTCTTTTCATGCACCTTTAACTGTCGTGATGCATAGGCAATAACCTTGCCTTTCTGCATAAGCACACACCCCATGCCAGTGTGCGATGCATCGCAGTATACCACGAACTCTTCTATTCGATCTGGCAATGTCAGAACTGGGGCGTTGCTCAACTTTTGCTTCAGAAAATCAAAGGACTCTTGCTTCTTAGGGCCCCAAATGAACTTTACTTTCTTCTTAGTCAAGGAAGTTAGGGGTGCAGCAATCCTTGAAAAATTTTCGATGAAACGCCTGTAATATCCTGCCAATCCCAGGAAGCTACGAATCTTTGTAGGCGTCTTTGGCTCTTGCCAGTTCATAACTGCTTCAACCTTAGCGGGATCCACTTGGATACCACGCTCACTCACCACATGTCCAAGAAATTGGACTTCTCGTAGCCAAAATTCACACTTAGAGAATTTAGCATAGAGCTTCTCCTGATGTAGAATTTTGAGAATACAACGAAGGTGTTTCTCATGGTCAGCTCGATTCTTTGAATAAATGAGAATGTTGTCGATGAAAACGATGACGAATTTATCTAAGTACGGCTTGCAAACGCGATTCATGAGGTCCATGAACGCGGCAGGTGCATTAGTGAGCCCAAAAGGCATCACTAGGAACTCGTAATGACCATAACGAGTCCTAAATGTTGTTTTATGCACGTCTTCATCTCTAACCTTCAGTTGATGGTAGCCTGACCTCAAATCAATCTTCGAAAAATAACTTGCTCCTTGCAACTGATCGAACAAATCGTCGATCCTAGGCAAAGGATACCTATTCTTTATCGTGACCTTATTAAGTTCACGATAATCGATGCACAGACGCATCGATCCATCCATCTTCTTAACAAACAGGACAGGTGCTCCCCAAGGAGACGAAATAGGTTTTATGAAACCTTTAGCTAGCAATTCGTCTAGCTGTGTCCTCAATTCTTTCATTTCCGTTGGAGCCAACCTATAGGGTGCTCTGGCAACTGGTGCTGCTCCGGGGATGATATCAATCCTGAATTCCACTTGCCTATCTGTTGGCAAACCAGGTAGTTCTCCTGGAAAAACTTCTGGGAATTCAGAGATGACAGGGATGTCTTCTATCTTTGGTTTGGGCTCGTCAATAATCACTTGTGCCATGTAGATGACACAACCCTTCTTTAAACACTTGGAAGCCTTGAGCATAGTTACTTACTCCGGCAATCCATACTGGGTATCTCCCCGAATGGTAAGGGATTCACCAGACGGAGTCTTTATCACCACTTGCTTTCTGTTGCATACAATTTGGGCCTGGTTATGAGATAACCAGTCCATACCCAGAACTATGTCAAAACCGGCCAACTTAAAGGGGAGTAGAGACAGAGGAAAAGAATGGTTCTTAATGGATATAACACACCCATCTAACCTAGTTGAGACAGTTTCTAGTGTACCATCTGCTAACTCTACCTCATAATTCACGTTTAAGGTTTTGACAGGTAATTTCAGCAATTTGCAAAATTTATGATCTACAAACGACTTATCAGCGCCTGAATCGAAAAGTACTCTAGCAAAGACGTCATTTACAAGGAAAGTACCTGTAATAACGTTGTCGTCTAGAATCGCTTCCTTTGCGTCCATTCTGAAGACTCTAGCATTAGTCTTCTTGGCCTCTTCAGGCTTCTTGGTGTACTTAGGGCAGTTGGTTTTAATGTGGCCCTTTTCATTGCAACGGTAGCACGTTGCGTCTTTCATCTTCTTGCAATCCAAGGTTTTATGATCCGTGGACTTGCATATACCACAAGCATAGGTTTTTGATTGAGTCTGTGAGTTCGACTCAAGTCTTCACTTTCCAAAGTGCTGCTTCTTGCAAATTTTGCATTTGGGCTTCTCACCAGAATTATGCCCATCTTTCCTTGACTCCGATCCTTTCTTGTGGTCACCGTTCCCACGGTGCTTCTTGTTCGATCTACGTGAACCATCATCTTCACGTTTTCTCTTCTCAGCCTCTTTGTTTCTCAGCGACCTTTGCCGGACCGCATCCAAAGTGAGTGACAAAGATATGTCAGCTACAGACCTGAAGGTAGCTGGCCGAGAAGCTTTTATGCTTGCCTTAATTTTCGGGGCTAAAACCACCGATAAAACGAGCGATTCTTTTTGGTTCTGGGGTTACCAGATATGGAACCAACCGGGACATCGTGTTGAAACTCGTTAGGTAAGCTTGACAGTCAAGGTTTGTCATCACCAATGATAGAAAATCAGATTCTATCTTTTCCACCTCATACTGAGGGCAGTAATTTTCCCTAATTGTTCCCACGACATGTTGTACAATGGGATTTTTCCGGTGGCTTGAATCAGAGATCTCCACCATGCTAACGCTTCACCCTTAAAAGACTGCGACACAAACTTGACCACGTCTCTCTCAGCGCATCCGCTGATGTCTACAACCGTATCCATCTCATCCAGCCACGTCATACAGTCAATGGCTCCCTTCTCCCCAGTGAAATCCCGGGGATTGCAGGAAACGAAATATTTATGCGAGCAACCCTTGTCACGGGGTCCCTGATTTAGTATAACCTGCTGAGATGGAGCACTGTGGTTCGAGGAGCGTCGATCATCATCTTTCTTCGAGTCGTCCTTCTTGGACGGTGGCTTTGAAGGCTGCGTAGATAGGGTCCTACTACGAGTCCCACTATACTCTTCGTACTGCCTTTCCAAAGCCTGTGTAACAGCGTCGTCTATGATTGCTTTCAATTCAGCACCCGTTAAATTAATTCGGGCGTTTTAGTTATTCTCCACTGGATGACTATTACCCTCGTCCGAGTTAGCCATTTTAATTGAACTGTTGCAGAAAACAAGGACAATAGTTTATTTGGGAGTTTATTATGGAATTGTCTTTTATGGCAATTCATTAACCATGGTAACAAAGACCATATTTGGTTAATTTATAAGTCATATTTATTTAGGATTTCTATTATAATTTATCCTAATTATAAAATATTAACAGTTTTATTTGTGGCACAAAAGGCCTAGTCACGTGGACATTTTTAATTTAATCTATGATTTCAGAGAATCAAAACATTAAGGTATACTGGCACAATAGGCCTAGTCACAAGGACGTTTATAAATTATCAGCTATGATTTCAGAGAATCAACGCATGAAGGTTTGAACCTAGTTCATTACCTTTATTTGACAGGGAGTCATTGCTACCACTGTCTCTTGGCTCATATGGAAATGAGTAGGGCCCGTAGGCACGTATTACCACGTATGGTAAAAGTATGATCATCTTAATTGATGATTTAACCCATGATTCAGAGATCATAATAATGGGTTAGGAATCTTCTAAAGAATCCTTATACATATAAAATGACGTGTGATTTTAACGAATCACGTCTGCCAGGAGTGTTAACATGTTTTCAGATGTTAACTTAGATTTGAATCTTTTGAACAGGTCTTACCATCTTGGCCTGGTCTTAAAATGACCCGAAGGCTAGGTTTCACTCTTTAAGATTCTTAATTAATAATTACATAGGCAGATTATTTCAAAAGGAATGATTTTAATTTATTTATTTCATTTATAATTTATATATGCACATAATGGCAAACATGAAATTTATAAAACAAACATTCCATTAATTTATTATAATATTACATGCTGCCCTAAACGGGTCTTTTCAACAAACAATTTCCCACGCAGGGGTCAATCAACATGCTCGTCCACGCAGGGACTTTAAACAAACATAATAGTCCACGCAGGGACCTTAAACAAACAAACTAGTCCACGCAGGTAATTTAAGCAAACATCATACCCTCGTAGGGGTTAACGGAAGATAGACCCACGCAGGGGTCAAAACAAACACACATACATACCCTCGCAGGGGCTTAAACAAATACAACAATTACAGGCCCACTCAGGGGCTCAACAACAATTGGAAGGATTCAGTGGTCCTTCTTGTTCTTCCCTTTGATCAAGCTTGCTAATCCTTGGAAGAAGCTCTGTCTCTCCCTACGGTCACGGTGGAAGCCTCGCTCTACTTCATCCAACCTTTGTAGGATTTCCTCCCTTTCTGGGGGAGAAAACCTTGGCGGCTGTGATTGCGTCCGAATAATAGGCCTAGGAGGTATCTGGTACCCAGGTGTTGGGTACCCTACTCCCCATGGATCTCCATAGGGTCCTTGGGTGTTGTAGTTCGCCGCTACCGTGTAAGGGTCGGCCTCCGCATATCCATAGTTGTGGTGAGTCGGCGGTTCAAACGGGTTATATGCCATGGAACCCGTATATACCGGAATTGGGTTGTCAAAACCCATTGGCGGTGGCTGTGGTACAGCTGGGTTGGAGGGTCCATGATGCGTGTGAAGTGTTATATATATTAGGTGTATATTTTAAGCCCTTTTTAACACTTATTTTAGCCAAGTTTTAAATTTATAAAACACGATATTTTACTAACACTAAACACACATATGGGCAAGTGCACCCATCGTTGAGCGTAGTATAGTGTTGGTAAGATACCGAGGTCGTCCAAGGACACAAGAGCTTTTAGTACCGGTTTATCCTCAACGTCTAATCAAAATAAAAGTTTATAAAAATGTTTTAAGCTAAGAAAAATAAAAACTAACTAAAATGCTGAAAAATAAAAATAAAAGAAAAAAACAGATAGACAAGATGAATCACTTGGTTCTGACTCGTATCTAGTATAACCTTTGATTATTTCCGCACTTTTGCACATAATTAAGAGATTATCTTAGTTATTGTAGTAGGCCCCTCTTTTGAAGGTGACGTTACCCTCACCCAGTAGTTTGAGTCAGCAAGGATACAATCCTAAAAGGGTGGATTATTGGAAGATAATGAATTAAGTTATTAATGCAGTATTGTGGTAGGCCCCGCTTTTGGCGGTGACGTTACCCTCGGCTAAGTAGTCTGAGTCAGCAGGGATACAGTCCTAAATAGCCGGGTTATAGTATTAATAGTAGTTAACTTATGAGGGGGTCAAAGAGTTTGGACCCCCGCCATCCAATACCGTGAAGTATTGAAGGAGGTCCTACTAAATTTGACCCAGGTCCATTGCAGGACCTCTAAACGCTGAACAATGGCAAGACCTTTACCAAACCGTTCCCTTAACCCCCGACCAGGTAGCCAACATACCTCCATATAGACCGTGGAGATATGAATGGTGAAAATCCTTTATTTTATATAGACAGTAAAATAATGCCAAGACACCACGGACAAACGATAAGGAAAGATCACCTTCAACATAAGTAACTAGTTATTAAAGTCATTAATACAAAACCAAATAAAAAGTGCAAAAGATTAGAAATAAAAAGTATTATACTAGACACTTTGTCTTCACCAAGTGATGTAAGAGACTTAGGCAAACATGGCCTTGATTGTCAAGAACTCTTATGATCAATCTTGGATCCCGAGACGACTCACACACTCTACGATGGACAATGGATGATGGTGGTGGATGATGGTGTTGTGATGGTGGTGGGTGGTGGATGAAGTGTGAGAGAGGTGGTGTGCCAAGGGATGAGTTGAAATGAATCCAAGCACTCCTATTTATAGGCTGAACAGAGAGCTGGGCACGGCCCCGTGTCCGCTGGGCACGGCCCCACGTCTGACACTCTCTCTCCTCATTAATTGTAATTCGCAATTACAATTAATGCACCTGCTGTACTTTCGCCACGCCCCCGTGTCCGCTGGGCACGGCCCCGTGGTGGGCAATAGAAGCTTCTATAGGTTTGTCTTTTCTGCTGCTTCTTGGGCACGGCCCCGTGCTGGCTGAGCACGGGGCGTGTTCAGTCTTCTGACTTCTCTATTTTGCTTTGGAAGGTGCCGTTGAGGGGTCGGGCAGTCCACTAATGTTCCTTTCCTTGTATTTATGTTGGAATTAGCTGTCTTTTTGCTTCTTTTGTGTTTTTGAGCTCATTTAATCCTGAAAATACAAAAGGAAGACAAAAACACTCTTTTTCCAATATTAGTACTTAAAAAGGGTTAGTTTTATGCCTTATTTGATGTAATTTATATGTTGCATTTTACACACATCAAATACCCCAACACTTGAACTTTTGCTTGTCCTCAAGCAAAACTCTTTAATATGTGGCTTACACTCCCAAATGGAATAGGTAGAAGAGAAGGTTTTGGGCTTGTCGTAGAGTTTCGGGAATCCAAGGTCTTTTTGGGTTTTATCTTTATTTATTTACAATCCTATTCGTAATGATTTATTTAGAACGTTTCATAGGAGAAATTACTTATTTGGGCATAACATGCCTTTTTAAAATTCCATTTATATACAAGTTCACATACCTCACGGGAGAAATCACTCACACTCGGCCGAAGGTGTATTTTTAGTGAATCACTCGAGAGCGGCTTGGAACTTATTCCTACCATAAGCTTGCCAAGCAATCAATCCTCCTCCTTTTTAACTTTTATACCTTTGTAAATATCAAGAGGACTTTGTGGGTTAAGGGTTAGGCTTGGGTTAAAGGTAGGTGGTTGGGTTAGTGGTTAGTAGAAAAAGGGCGAAAAGCGTAACAAGTGTCGGTTTTCGTAAGATTTTCTATTTTTGCAACTTTTTATTTTGATGAAGCTTTTATTCAAACAAAGTTATTTTTGATGAACTTGTTTGTTTGTTTTTTTTTGCTTCATCAACAACACACTTTTTTTTTCATACGAAAAACCGAACTTGTTACTAAAACAAAGGGTTAAAAATAAAAAAGGTTTTTGGTGGGAAAAAAGGGTTTTTGGTTTGGGTGATGAAATGAAAAGGTTTAGGCTCAAAGGGGCTAACTAGGGGGATTTTTGGGTAGGTGGTAAAAGAAAAAGAAAAATAATGGTGTAGAAATAAAAAGGGGTTAGTCCTAATGCCTCCATCATTTACTTACTTGGGTTTAAGTTGATAAGGACCGGGAATGTATCGTCATGGCAAGTTCTAGAGTCGTAAGAACCAAACGGCTATTCACACAAGAAACGAAAAATGAGCATTTAGTTTTAATGATATGTAATTGTGCTCAATAAAGGCTAAAAACTCACTTTTGTGGGAATGGGTTTTTATGTGATCAAATATATATAATCAAATTTTAACTAAGTTTGCTATGTCTTTTCATAATTTTCTTATGTTGGTTCTTTTTATCACTACGCTATCGGTTGTAAATTTGTAAAAATATAACCTTTTTGAGAACTTGAATTTCCCAAGTTAAACCTAGACAAGCAAAAAAAATGAAATTTTTGAAAAAATTTGGGGTGATTAGCGGTTCCAATAGAGTTTTGTGTAAGGCTTGTATTTATGACTTGCAAAATTCAAGGTTTTAGCATCCCCCCCCCCCCCCCACACTTAAATTACACATTGTCCTCAATGTGTCCCAAAAATAAATTTTTAGGTTGATTAGATGTGTAAAATAGTGTTTAAAAAGCAAAATTTTGTGTTACTGGGCGCTGAACACGGCCCCGTGTTATCCGGGCACGGCCCCGTGTTCAAGTGTCAGTAACAAAATTAAAACAAGAGAAACAGAAGTCTGGACACGGGGGCGTGTTGGGTGAACACGGCCCGTGTCCAGTTACCTGAACTGGGCGTTTTTCTGCATGGGGTTCAGCACGGGGCCGTGTTGGTTGGGCACGGCCCGTGTTGAACCTTCTGAAATGGAGAGAATTGTCGGGTTGCCTTGTTCTTGTGCATGAGTTCATTTTTCTCGTTCCCCTTTTCATCCTTTACCACCATGAGTGTGTTTTATTCATTACAAACCATCCAAACCTTAAAACCATCATTTCATTTCATCATAGAGAGAACTTACATAGTCCTAAATTAAGATAAAATTAAAAACTTAACTAAATAGGTCAGCAGGTACACGAGGTTATCATAAGAAGTTCTACTATTTTAAGAAAATTTCGAGAATAGTTTCCCGATATAGTAGGACTTTTAGCCGAATGATTTCTTCCCTAAACGTTGTTTAAAGCCATTCTTCGATTTCCCTAGGAAGGAAGAATGCGACTTCATTTTCCTCCGCAGCTGGTGGTTGAGGGGGGACATTCACCGGGACTCCTTGCACCACTCTTCGCGGAGGCTCTTGGTGCATGGCGTACCATTCGGCTGGAATGACAACTTCGGGTACCACGTTCCACGCCCTTTGGGTTATTATAGGTACCAAAGGCGGGGAGGCGAGAAGGTTCAACCTCTGGTGCAAGAGGTTTACTTCATGGAGACAGCCCTCCAGCCCCACTGTAAGATGGTTGATACGGTCGACCAATGCTTCTTCCACTCCCGTCATTTCATCAATAGCCTCCCTTAGAGAGTAAACATAGTTTACAAGAGAGTCTTCTGCTGTTGAAGATCTCCTCCCTTGTCGGTTACTTCTTGAAGATGATCCGCTTGTTCTGCTTGCCATTTTCTGCGAAGGAAACCGAAGAAAGCCAAATTTTTACAAAACAGATCCCCGGACACGGCCCCGTGCTCGCTGAGCACGGCCCCGTGTCCATTTGTCTGCAGGATTTTATGCTAAGGAGTCTTGGAGTTTTAAATTATTCTCCAGATTTTTAGCTAGTTTTTAGGCTTAGATAATTTAAAATAAAGTTATACAACTAACTTTAAACAAGAATCCTTAGCAAATAATCTTACAAACTTCACATAGAGGGTTGGAATCAAGGGATTTCCAAGCTTCCATGGAGGAAATTTTGAAAAATTTTGAAAGAGGAGGAAATGAGTAAAAGTGGAAGGGACAAGAGGTTCCTTTGGAACCTTCTTTTAGCACTTACCTAGGATGGTATGAGTGAAAATCCCAGGAATCTCTGTCAATTGAAGTGGTAAAAAATGAGCAGGAATCAGGCTGCATTTAAAGAAAACGACAGTGCACTGGACACGGCCCCGTGTTGACTGGACACGGCCCCGTGTTCAGAGGAAATCCTGACACATTTTGTCCGTATTCTGACCAAATCAGCAGAGAATCTTTTTGGTGAGCACGGGGGCGTGTTGACCTGGACAGAGAAGTGATCGTCTGGCCCCAGTGGGTTAAAACCCACGGGTTCTTGAATGTAATTGGCCGGGTTAAACCGGCCCCTGAAAACTGGTGTAGGATCCCCGAAAGAATGATGCGATAGGGATCGCTGCAATGGTATATACGAAGGCTGAGGGTTGTTGGGCTCGTATTCTGGTTGCGGCCCATAAGGGTTAGGAGGTGTTGAGCTGTGTGAGACCGACCGTCTAGCCGGCTCAAAGAGGTTTCTCCGGTTTTGCCGGGGATCATCACTCTCTGTCGTAGATGGAACTCGAACATTCGTAGGTCCAGCTTCATTATCGTTGGGGGCGGTGACTGGCCCCTTGCCTCTTCCCCTTCTCCTGAAGAATCTTGGCGGCATTTTCAAATCCTGTCATTATAATATGAGATAACAAACAAGATATATGCAAAATAAAGGACAACACAAACAAAGTGGAATTTTGTCCTATGTTATATGTCTAGACTCGAAAGTTTAGAATTGTGCAATTGTGTAACTGAGATTAAACACAAAAGGCTAGTGTTTAATTCATTCAGTGTTGGCTCTGATACCAACCTGTCACACCCCGATTTCCACGTGTCACCGGTGGGCCCGGTGGGGGATTATCGTGACGTGGTTGGCAACATAATAGTCAAACAACACAATATCAATATGCACAGCGGAAGCAAAAATTAAAGTATGATACAACCGAATTTAATATTGTAATATCGAGTGTCACAATATTCGGAAGTTTATCCACATATGGATCGAAAATAAAATAGTATTAATGGTTCAACAGACTTCAGGCATCTTAAGCTTGCGAGACTTCTATTGATGCTAAGGAGAAATCCCAACCAATTACGCTTAGTACCTGCATTTAATCTTTTTGGGAAAATACGTCAGTTTACACTGGTAAATACAATCAACTGACTCATTTTTGGAAAATGATTGAAAAATTGTTTGGATGCACGTGGCATAAACATTTTATTTAACTTGGGAGAATTATTTAATATTATAATCTTGTGAACGAATTACATGTTCCTTGTGCGTTCAGTAGCCCGGATCTTGTCCGGGTTAAAGATCAATAGACACACCATAATATACTTTTGTGCACTGACGGGTGTACGCCTACACCCCGCGCTTAAGTCGTGGCCATTTCGTAAAATGATGCCAAGGATATCTGGGACATGGTCATTAACCCCCCAAAGGCTTTAAGTAACAAGACTGTTTAAACGAGTCAATCAAATTATTCAATTACCCACTCAACGGTGGAGGATTTGATGCCCGACCAAGCGGTATGCTATATACCGTAACCCAAGCCCGTATAGGGAAAATAAGTTAAAAGTATTTACCTGAGCAAAGTATAATTCACAATTAGCAAAATGCACGTAGCTTTTACTGGTCCTCCTAATCTAGAACGAAGGTTTTATAATAACCTATTAGAATCCTAACGGGTCTTTAATTAAGCTTAAGCTTAGACCGGCTAGTTTCAAAGATACGGTTCGTACGTACGATTAAGCGAAGACCGGATAGAATGTGATTTAGACCCGACAAGTTTGAAGACTTGTTCAATATGGGTTTATTATTCACATTCTGAATTTTGAGATAAAACCGTTAAGGTTTGACCCGTTTCGGCTAATTTATGTAAACTTGTAACATAAACCGAACCGTACGCGTAATAAGCGTGACGGGTATTCATGAGAGATATATACAGGTTTCCTAAGTTAATTATGCCTCAAATATGTTGTGACATCAGTAAGATGTCTTTCATTATGCCCGAAACGTGTTTAAACACAAACTAGGCCCCGTAGGGGTAGTTTGGTCATTTAAAAGTTTATAAAAGATTTTAAGTAACAACCTGAGTTACAGGTCTGATGTAATCAGCAAAAATACATAATTTGCTAAGTTATATCAGTAGGATAAAGCATATATGTGAAATTTATCATTTTTAACCAAACTATGCCCCGTAGGGGTATTTTGGTAATTTCACATAAGCCGAAAAGCTCAAAACTGAAGTCTGAGTTTATCAACCTTTGCTTACTGTTAAAATATTATAATTTGCCTCTTATATCAGTAGGTATCAACCCGGGTATGTCCAATATAATTTTAATACATACTTTGCGTTAAAAACGCTTAATAAGGCGATTAAAGGCCATTTCCGGGTTCGATACTTAAATCTGATATTTTAATAATTCTAGAAGGCTTTAAATAATTTATTTATCATATGTGATCAGTAGCAAAAGGTTTGGAGTCGTTTAGATATGTAAAACTCATTTTATGGCCCGTAAGGGCAAAACCGACAATTACCGGATTAAGCCTACGACTACTAGTTATGCTCAGCCTAAAATTTATTAAAAATCTTTAAAAATCCCAAAATAATATATTGCATCAGTGGGTAAAATATTTGATGTCAAAAAGTAGGCTTAACTAGGCTATACGCTAATTACGCCGTTTTATTAACATAAAGCTTTAATTTTGCGATATTGAGCATAACTCTAAATCTACAATTCAAACTGATGTCAAACTTTGCATACAAGTTTATATATTAGTAATTAAAGTTTATACTCTTTTACATTTCCAAAAATCACGTTTTAAGGTAATAAGGGCATAACGGTCAACATATGAGCAATTAACGGAAACATGCATATTAATTGGATAACTAATGAACCAAGGTGTAACATCACAGAGGGTTATTCTAATATGTAACCTAGTCCAATTAAAGCTCTGAGGAATTTCTAAAATATGCCTAAACGGCTCAGAACTGAAAGTCAAAGTGAAAGTCAAACTATGTGACTTTCGGTTTCGAACCGGGTCTAAACAGGAAATTGTCGGGTTGAACATGTTTAGACATGTTCTTACACTTATTACCAAGTTATAACAATGATCCAACAGGTTGTATATGATCTATAATGTTAATTATGCATAAATGACATTTTAAGTATCCTGTTGACTTTTTATAAACTAGTTTGACCCGACTTTTGACCTGGTTAGAGTGGTAATCAGGGGGGAACCCTTTTAAGGGTTTATTACCCACATAATTACCTACTTATATCTACTTTTAATTCGATATTTGACTGAGCCATCATTAATTAATCTCGAAGTCAAACCGTAATTACGACGGTTTGACTTTTAACTAAATAACTACGCTAAACTCAATTAAAGAAGGATTAGCTAACTTACTGAAGTCCTATGCACGAGATGTGATGCTTAGAGAAAGTTCCTTAGCTCCAGAAGTGCTCCAAATGTGCAGATGAAGGTGTGATCAATGAATTGCAAGTCATGGCCTTTATATAGTGAAATTTTCACCATAAGAAATTGACACACAACTCTACCACTGACCACAACCCTCCAACATGTGTCCCTAGTGCTCTAGAACAGTTTAGGGGTCGCCCACCATGTTAAAATTTCAGTTTTTGGTTGATTCTGCGCGTTTCCAGGAGCATGTTCGCTGATTCTGCTTCTGATGTCCTGACGCGGCCCGCGTAAGGTTCTCTTAACCTTCACGCGGCCCGCGTAAGGTTCTCTTAACCTTCACGCGGCCCGCATGGACCCTGTTATCAGATTCTTCATTTTTTTTGTTATTTTGCAACTTGTCCCTTGGCCTTTCGAAAGGGCAACTAAGCCTAATTCTTGCATTTTGACCCCTTAATATTTACCCACAAGGGCTTTAGGACTTATACCCACTTTGCCAAGTCCCTGGACACTTCCGGTTAACCCGAAAAGTCATAACTTTCAATGTTAACGCTTTAACCCCTCGCACACGAATTTGATCATAACTTTCTCATACGATTACGAAACTTTACGAAATTTATATCGTGCATTCTAGTGAGCATAACCAACAGTTACAAAGCTTCGGGTTTGTCAAAAGGTCACTCAGAGGTATAATTTAAACATGTTGACACATTTAGCCCCTGTAGTTTGTAATTCCTCACTATTAGCTCCGTATGATCCATGATTTATTCGTTCGATGCTATAAACATCATGTAGGGTTATTATGAAGTGTATTTATTTACTGTTGACATTTAGAACCCGTATAATCACATACTTTCCATGTTTGTCAACTTTAGTCCTTTTATAACGTTCTTTCACACGTTCAAACTTTATGACACGTGTCAACACATTATAGGACGTGAATTTTCGAGGTGTTACAATGTATGAAATGCCCATGGTCGACGAACACAACTGCAACCACCAGGTGAGGTTCCTCAGCTTCGTTTGGCCCGCCCAGCAGAGGGAAAATTGTATCGCTCCCACGAATGTCGAAGGTGTGAACAATCACACCATATCGTTGGGCAATAAGAAACCCCGTCTCAGGCATCGTCATGTATTTTTCGATACCTGCTCGTCCCACCCCCATGAAATCGATCCGTCTAACCATCGCATCATAATGTCCTATGTTTTCCGGATCGAAAACCTGCCTCCAAAGCGATTCGTTCATACGTAACTCCTTTATAAGTTGTTTCCGGATCATCAAATATGAATTTTGTTTCACTCCTAACCCAACAGCCACCGATCGAAACCCACAATGACCATCTGGTTTCACGTCCTTTATTCTAACGATGTATGGATGGATCACTTTGGGAATCTGAGATGCGTAGTTGCGGATCGCTATATCCGTCTTAGGACCGAGCTTGATCATTAGGAAATCAGGGTGTAGGTTGAGCGGTTTGGTATTCTTTTGTCTTCTAGAATCTGCGGGTGATATGTACGAGCTGTGACGGGGAAGATCGTCTGAGGCCTCAACCCAAGTTTCTTCTGACGGAATGTACGAGCTTTTTCTAGCGGATTCAACCTTTCTTTCTTCCTGCGTTTTCAATGTTGGGCGACCACGAGTTTTCTTCAGAACAGCAGGAGGTTTTTTGTTATTGTTCCCTGGATTGAGGATTTGCTTAAACTTTTCAAAGAAGCTCCTTTTCACTTGAGGGGGTGTTGGATCGATCTGTTGTTTCAATTTTTCAAATTCCGCGTCTACATCGATATCCTCTATGTTATTCCTTGCAGGCTTGAAGTCAAGCTTCTTCCAGAACACGTCTATGTGTGTGATCCGGAGTTGCTGACCTGTGGATGAAAACAAATTATGTGGCAAAATCATAACGAGAAAGGTCAAAGATATTAATTACCGTTATTTTCCAACTTTTCCAAACGACAGGCACATGGCAAACCACAGCTGGTAAAAAGTTGGCAACCACAGCTTGCATCGTAGGCTCTCAACCCGTCTTCCTTACGTTTTAGTTCCATACTCAAAAGCTCAATCGCATATATTGAAACCTTTCTGAGAATACATGCAAGCATGGGCTGATTCTTGTGGTGCGTCATCACTTTTCGGAGGCTTGTTTCAAAGCTACTTCTAATCTCGGCGTATTGTCTATCAACAACATGATCAACATACAGTACAAGTTTATCCAGTGTGTTGCCATGACTTGGAAAGTGACTTTTTAGTGTTGCATGCATGCCCTCAACCCTGTTGGTCGTAGTTTGGTGAAAGTTGATAGTTTTGTTAATCCAGCAAGATACAAACTTTTCACGGTACGGATCCAACCAGGATTTCTTCAAATAATCAAAAACCTCTAAAATTAAAAAACGTAAATAGTCAGTTTTTGTTATTATATAAAATTTGAACAAAATTATGTAAGAAATACCCACGTTCACGGTCATCTTCTTTCAGCTGTGCTTCAAGGTTTTCCAAGTTATACCTGTATATTTCCTCGGTCGTAGACTCGCACAATGTCCAAAATGTACGTACGAATTTTTTCCACTCCTTGTCAGAGAATTTCTTCTTGCTGTTCTTATTAATATTTTGTTGAATATGGAACCGACAGAGATACTTATGCGCTTTTGGAAAAACTTGTTCACACGCGTTCATTAGCGCAAAATCCCTGTCTGTTAAAATCACGCGCGGTTCCATACATCCTACCAGCATAGACTTGATCCTCTGCAACACCCATAGGTAGTTCTCTGACTTCTCAGCGGAAATTACCGCACAAGCAGCCGTAAACGATTTGTTTGTCGACGTCATGCCTACGACCTGAACAAATGGCAGGTTGTACATGTTCGTTTTGTAGGTGGCGTCAATCATTAGCACATGCGGGAAGGCACACCACACAGTGAATGATTTTTTTGTGAACAAAGAAGACATCTTCAACTTCGTTCGATATCTCATTCGTGCGCATGTAATAAGTGTAATCTTTTTCGAGAAGAATGTTTTCAAGTTTTTGCATCGGAGACTTACCGACATTTTTTTCGGCGTTGATCTTCTGAACAGCGTTGTGTATATCTTTCGGAATAAGCTTTCTAGCTGGATTGTTTTTTGTCAGCGTTCGCCAGATACTTTGGTTGGAAATATCTTGCTCTGCCAGCTCCTTAACCAGTTTTTTATCCTCCGAAGAAAGCCTTCTTGCATACGCGTGACCCTCTAAGTTTTCAATAGGAGTGTGGTTATGCTTCGCCTTCGTCACCTCGATCCTCCAAACACTTCCGGATGATTCTGAAAACCCGATCATCTCGAACGGGCAGCCTATTTTCTTGCTACCCGTTTTCCTCTGTGTAGCTATACTCTTATGCTCCCCACCAAAAGTACATTGAAACCAAATCTTGTAATTCTCTCCTCTTTTATTCGACCTCTTAATCACAATGAGGTAACCATTGTCTTTTGCCGTGTCTTGTACCCAACGCACCAACTCTTTACGTGACGAAAATGTCTGCGTTGTATCAAACGAAAATGTAACCGGGTAACAGCCTTCCTCGTCAACAGACACATCCTCCGGCTCACCATCGTCACCGAGGTTCGAATAGACTTGATGTTCAAAGCTCTGTTCACAACCGTAACTGTGGTTTGGATAACACTCCTGCTGTACAAAGCTTTGCTCGCCACCGTAACCGAAATTCGAATAACCTTGTAAGCTCTGTTGACAACCGTAACTGTCGTTTGGATAACACTCCTGTTGTACAAAGCTGTACTCGCCACCGTAACCGAAATTCGAATAACCTTGTTGTGCGTAAGGGTCCTCCACAGGGGTATTCAAATCCAGCTTCACCGTGTTATCACGATAACGAATGCCAGATACAACCTCTGCCTCCCTCAAGTTGGACGAGACCGGTTTCTCATACGAGTCAGAAATAGCGGTCCCCTCGTAAGAATCAGGAACAACTGACTCGTTAGAATATTGACCGAAAAGATAGTTGCTTAACCAATATATCGTTTTTTCAAGACATGTAACTAATAGAGCAAAGAAAATCGACAAACAACAAAATCATCGAATGCTGAATGTTGTGTCTGAGCAGGTTTTTAAAGTGAAAATTTGGGGTCGAAGCGCCGCGCTTTGGCCATAGCGCGGCGCTTAGGGTTCACGAGACACCTGCAACCTCGTATCACCTTTATGTCTCTGCAACTTATGTCAGTCAAACCATCAAATCACCTTTTGTCGACCTAAACGTCCCGCTATGGCCATAGCGCGGCGCTTAGGGGTGTGAAAATAATTTTCTGCGTGTAGGAATAGCATGACCCTTGTTTTAATTGTTTAGGAATCATCATAGGTTTACTTGAAGTGTGCAGGATATACTGTAAAAACAATAGTGAAAGATATGCTTGAGTGGCCTCACAGGATGGTTGTTCCCATTCTACCTATGGATACAAGGTAATAATTAGGGACGATAGTGACAATCATCAACGTAGTATTCAATATTTTTGTATTCACAATAACATTATCAATTTGAATAGTTTGATAAAATATTTTAAACTCTTTTATCAATAATATATACATTCAGTGCTATTTCATACCCGTCCCCATAACAATTGGATACACGTTTTTCATTATTCATTGGGTTTGTGGGTATATCCACATCTATTGGATTTACCCCATTATGGTTTTATCTTGTTCGAGATTTTCCGTTGAAATGCCAATTACTCAAAACCAAATCTTAAACTCACCCAAAAAAACCTCGAAATATTAAACGATTAACTACACTTAACACATGCTTTTAATTGTAATAATTTGAGGTTTCTAACAACTTTAACGTACCATTTAGTATATTTTATAATATAGCATAATATATTAATATATTTGGTTTCTATATGGGTAAATGGGTCCTCGGGTTTTCTTGTCAGGTTCTTTTGTTATCACCTAAGGCTAAAGGGTATGGTTTGGCCCATCCCAAATGGGATGAGCCTCCACGTAGGCGCCACGTGGGCGGCTCGTGGGGGATGGGCCTCCATGAAATTTGAGGGGGATGGAGGCTCGTATGGGATGCGGCCCCACCTCATTATTTTATAATTTCCTAAGTTTTAATTTATTAACTTAATAAAAACTTTATAAAAATTAAAAAATACAACATAAAACAACATAAATAATTTCATTTCATAACATAAAAAAAATTACATTTCCTAAAAAAAAAAATTACCGAAAAAAAAAAATTAGATTTCCTAAAAATAAAAAAACAACCTACGACGACCATTTTTTCATCACTTCTTCCTTCATCTTCTGATAAACCACTCGGAGTGTAAGCGGGGGTCGAAAAAAAGTTAGGTTGGTTCGGGTTGGGGTTGTTTGGGTTGGGGTCGTTCGGGTTGGGGTTGTTCGGGTTGGGGTTGTTCGGGTTGAAAGGATACATGATTTAGAGAATAAGGTATAAAAAATATGGAGTGTTTTTATAAAAAAGGAAGAGAATTGGAGAAGAATGGGAGTAGAAAGGATAGAAATGTATAAAAATGGTTGAGATATTGGGTATTTAAATTGAAAAATGATTTTTTTTTTTTTTTTTTAAAAGTGCCGTTCAACGGCTAGTTTTGTTTGATGTGGGGCCTCGTCTCATTCGTCCCGTGTGAGTCGTTTGGGCCGGGCCGAAGCACAGGGGGGCGGTGTGGGGGGCTCGGCGCCGGAGCTAGCCGGGGCTAGCCGACCCCCATACCCATTGGCCTAATACCATATCTATTTCAAACCTGCAAAAGTCAATATATGGGTCTTCTTGTCGGGTTCTTTTGCTATCCTTACGAATATGCCCCCTTGTTCTATATTTATATCTCTCTCATCATGTTCAGGGCATCACTAAAACCGTTTGTGAAAGATATACATTTAATTTTATTGTTTGCATATTATGTAGTGATTTTGAGCTAAAGCCACATGGGCAACTCACACTAACAATTGTGAAGGCAAATAATTTGAAAAACATGGAACGTGTTAGTAACCTCAACAATGACGGATGCCAGATGGCAGTTAGCAAGTTAAGACATTTTGTTTATATTTCTTTTTTCTAATTTAGTTTATTGTAGACACACATTCGCTATGAGATGGGAGGCAGACATATGCAGTCTTTGATGAATCATGGTCCGATCTTACCCAAGTTCTCTATTCTAGGTACTTGACCATATTGTACACCATATATATACATATGTGTATGCAAGGTTGTTAAACGGGTCAAACCCAACACGAATCAAAACTAAAAAAAGTATCAATGATAGTGTCATCTTCTCATGGCTACAATCAGTTTGTTAATATTGCGAACAATGGCTTTGTATCAACTTTGTCGTGTAAAATGTGCCCGCGGCAACGCACGGGTTTCCCTAGTATGTAGATAAAAATAAGCAAGTCCCGATTTTTTATAAGACATTAAATTATATTGTTAAAATCACCAAAAGGTAAACATCGTAATTTATTAAAAAAATAAACAAAAGTGTAAGTAGTTTTGATAATATGTACGTTTATGCTTCAATTATTACTCAAACTCAGTTTTGATATCGAGAGGTAGATAAAATTAAGCACGTCACAACCGCATACTCGAAATTATATAAAAATCATATCTTAGAAGTTATAAAAAAAGTAAAATATACTCAAAATTGATAATAATATTAATAATAATAATAATTTTTAACTTAAAAATAAATTAAAAACTAAATAAAATTAAACATGATATATTTATTATTCACCCATTAGGTAAATGTATATACAACTAGTATATAGGATCTATTCGTTGCAGCAGGACCGTTAGATCAAACAAAAATAGAGGTAAAAACGTTAAAACGCAAAATTTATACCAAAACATAAAACAAAAAATGAATTTCCACATTTATACCACAACATAAAAAAAATCCGCGCGTTATAGTAAAGACGTTGACAATATCTGAAATCTTATGTAAAAAAAGTGAAGCACGTTGTGGCGATACCGTTAAATTGAACAAAAAATATATGTAAAGACATTGAACCACATACGCACGTTGTGGCGTGTTAACTCGCAGCTCAACCAAGTTAAAATAATAATAATATTTAAATAAATTTATAAAGTATAGGGTTTCTTAAAATTAAAAGTAAGCCATAGGAGTTATTTGGTACTTATACTCTAAGGGAAGATATTCATTTTAGTAATAGTCTAAGCGAAGGAAACATAAATATTTATATGCAATAGAGACTTGTATACATAGCTTTAAGACTTGTACAAATAGATAAAAAAAATAAATAAAAAATAGTGGATGCCACCCATTAGTCTACAAAATTTATTAACCAATCCAAACACTAAACAATGAATAGTAAAACCTCCTTTCATACCTTATTTGGTAAATTATAGATGGGTAATTGCTAAAAACACCTATAAACGCACTAATTTTACTAGCTGGTACAACAAATTACCTAGTAAAATTCGCATGCAGTGAGAATTCAGTCAGTATTGATACGGTTTATTACACTTTTTGTACAGTACTTATACTCGGTATAGCAATCCAAAGAGAACCCAAAAAATAAAGTCATAATGAACCCAAAACGGTATCAACACATGCTTTAAATTAATTGAAAACCCTAAAAGTCATTATCCGTAGCAGTCCGATGGTACTGATACCAGTATCGATATTGTTTGAGCGGAATCGGTTCGATTCGTCATACCACTGGTATGTTAACGAACTCGCTATAGCTTACAATACAAAAAAAGCACTCTATTTTGTATACAACTTTGTTTTCAAACATTGTTACTCTAACAAATAAAACTTTATTTTCAACAAAAGAATTTTTTCAGTTTATCACAGAACGGGTACATTATCGGCACTAGCTATAGCTTACAATAAAGAAACACTATATTTTGAATACAAAATTGTTTTCAAATTTGAAACTCTATTGCGAATAAAACTTTGCTTTCAGAAATTAATACATAGATAAAAATAAACACGTAATAATGGTATATTTAGAATTTTATAAAACATCACATTATCTTATTAAAATAACAAAAATGTAAACGTCGTCAATTTATTAAAAAAAATAACCAAAATGTGAGTAGTGTTGATAACATGTACGTTTATGCTTCATTAACTTGTATACTACTATTTGCAACTCAGCTTCGATATTTAGACGTAAGATAAAAATAGGCACGTCACAACAGCATACTTGGAATTATATAAAACATAGTATCTTAAAACTTATAAGAAAAAACAAAATATCCTCGAGATTAGATATAATATTATATTATAATAAAAATTAAATTTAAACTTAAAAATAATTAAATAAATTGAATAAAATAAAACATTGTATGTTAATTATTCACCCATTTTCTAAAGGTATATTATATATTATGTAATATAATATAATAACTAGTATTTAGGACCCGCGTTTTGTGACGGGACCGTTAAACCGAATAAAAAGTAAACATAAAAACATTGAATCACACATGCACATTGCAGCGTGCTAACTTGCAAAAAATAGACCGAAAGTAAAACTTAGAGAAGAACAACTACGTTGGCTGTTAAACCACACCAAAAATAGACGTAAAAATGTTGAATCACACACGTGTTACAGTGTGTTAACTCACAAATTTTAGACCGAAACGTTAAACAAGTACAAATTTGTAAAATACGAAAAGTGTAAGGAAATAAAGTTGAAAGTGGAAGAGTACTGAGGTTAAAAACGAAAAATATTTGTGAAAAATTTTAGAAGATCCGTGTTTTGGCATGAAGAAATCATGTAATGGGAATCATAGAACATAACAAAAAGCACCATTAATGGTTTTAAAGTCATTGTTCTTGTGTAAACACAATGAATATTTCCATGTTGAACCGACTGAAGGGCCTGCAAATACGTATTGACGTGGTCAAAAAGCCACTAAATTGATGACCATGAATTAGATTTCGACATATAGTGTAAGTGGAATCATAAATCTTTGTTTTGTCAAGACAAAAACAATTATTGGCTTACCGTGTTGTCTACGTATCCAATCATCCAAATCCATCAACTTCCTTTATTCCTATATGTTAAATGTGTCATCAAACCAGTCATTACACACACATGTAGCAGCAAAACATGAGTCCAATCGTTCTTATCCGTTGTGTGATCTTTGTCACGTGTTTTCTAGTAACTATGCTCTCGGCGGCTCCTACGTTGTTGTTGTTTCAGGGGTTCAACTGGGAGTCATGCAACAAGCAAGGCGGATTGTACAACTCCTTGGTTAACTCCATTGATGATCTTGCGGCAGCCGGAGTTACTCATGTTTGGCTCCCACCCCCCTCCCAGTCCGCTGCACCTCAAGGTAGGTGTGTTCATGGTTCAGTTTGAAACCGTGAAACTGCTCAAATAGTTATTGGTTTAGCTTCACAATTGGTTTTGTTTTAACGATACAATAGAAACGGTCACTCTTTTAAGTTTCAACTAATGAAACATTGACACTTTCTTTATTTTTTATGGATTTTATGTATTTTTTTTAAACTATATCGGGCCAATAAGTCGAAACCATAAAACCAAATCAAAGTCAAACCGTTAGTACAGTTGCTGATCCAAAAAAAATAAAAAACCGTTAGTACAGTTTGGTTTGGTTCGTTTTCAATTTCCAACAGTTTGGTTTAAATTTACAACACTAAAAAACCGGGTTTAACTTAAGCTTTGACTTAAAAACCGTGAATGTTTGACACTAAATACCTTGTCTCAAAGACACTTTTTGTGTTTTAGTTATTAAAGTTGAAAAACAGCATGTATGTTATTACTGTTGCAGGATATATGCCAGGAAGGTTATATGATCTGAATGCATCCAGCTATGGAAATGAAGAAGAACTAAAATCCCTTATCAAATCTTTCAAGAATAAGGGAATCAAAGCGATCGCTGACATAGTTATAAACCATCGGACAGCCGAAAAGCAAGATGAAAGAGGAGTATGGTGTATATTTGAAGGCGGGACACCAGATGATCGCCTAGATTGGGGTCCATCTCTTATCTGCAAAGACGACATTGAGTACTCCAACGGAAAGGGAAATGCGGATACTGGAGAACCCTTTCCACCGGCCCCGGATATTGATCACCTTAATCCTAGAGTCCAAAACGAGTTATCCGATTGGATGAATTGGTTAACGACCGATATAGGTTTTGATGGGTGGCGGTTTGATTACGCAAGAGGGTATTCTTCGAGTATCACCAAGGTGGTGTACTTGTTTATTTCAGTTGTAACTCGTATCGTTTTTTTACCAAGGTGTATTTTTTCCATATTTTTTATTTATAAAATTGTGAACGGTATCTGTACAGGTGTATATGACGAAAACGTCTCCTGTTTTTGCTGTTGGAGAGTATTGGAACTCGGTGGCTACAGGGCAAGATGGGAAGCCGGAATACAACCAAGATAAGCATCGAAATGAGATCATGAACTGGGTGCAAGAAAGTGGTGGTGGTTCATTGACAGCTTTTGATTTTACTACAAAATTTATACTTCAAGCAGCTGTGGAGGGTGAGTTGTGGAGGTTGATTGACCCAAATGGTAAGCCACCCGGGCTTATTGGAATCTTACCGGGAAGCACAGTGACCTTTATCGATAATCATGACACGGGTTCAACCCAAAAGATTTCGCCATTTCCATCTGATAAAGTTATGCAAGGATATGCATACATCCTCACCCATCCAGGCATCCCATCATTGGTAAGATTGCAGCATTTTACGTTATAACTGAACATGAGCTTCGATAATAAAGCACCATTAACGCATTATCAAGGCACCACTGACGTATTATATGGGCCATATGACATGCAAACATTGTTCATATGGCCGTATGACTGGCAAAAAATGTGCATATGGGTCGTTTGAAGTGGTGTTCGCTAGATATACGACCCATATGACGTGTTTGACTAACACACAAATGACTGATGTAATCACTGAAAAAATCATGGCCCGTATGACCATTTTTCACCTTATTATATTGCTTGTATGACATGACAGGCTCTGGTATGCAGGCTTGACTTGGCATCATACGACCCGTATGATGTGACTAGGTGCCTAGGTGGTGTCTCTTTAGCATCACACACTGAATATTTTATTGACTATTTGTTTTGCCAATGTTTTATAGTTTTACGATCACTTCTTTGATTGGGGCCTAAAGGACGAGCTCACGAAGTTATCCGCAGTAAGAGCAAGAAACGAGATCACTGCAACAAGCCAAGTGAAGATTCTCGCATATGAAGCAGAACTTTATGTTGCAGTAATCGACGAGAAAGTCATTGTCAAAATCGGGCCGAAGATGGATCTTGGAAATCTTATTCCTGAGAATTTTAAACTTGCTACTTCTGGGGATCAGTATGCAGTATGGGAGAAACTACCTTAAATGTTATGTAATTTGTAACTATTATGACAATAAACTCTAACAAAATATGCTACATCCACAAAAAAGAAGAAGTCCATTTGTGTTCATGTATTGTTCTTGCTTGAATGTCCTTTCTTCCTGGTGAAAAACATAAAAAATCTCGGGAAAAATGACCGTCTCTTTTTCTTACGCTTTACTTCACGAGATGATCCAATCCCACTATTGCTGCTTTCGGTTTTCGAATCAGGCTTATGACTATCATTTCCTTTCGTAGACTTACTGGCTTTTGTTTTTTGCTCGTTTTCAGTTTTCCATGTTCTAAGCTCCTGCTCGAACGCCTCCTTTCCTTCTTTCGCCTTTTCGGCTCTCTGCGTAGCAGTTACAAGTTGTTCCTTTTTCAAAGCTATATCAGAATTCACTTGTTCAAGCTTGTTTTCAGCTTTCAGTTCGTCTTCTTTCGCTAAATCGATTTGGGATACAGCTTCAGACACCCGCGTATCAGCTTCATCCTCGGCTCCCTTAGCCTTTCGGCTTAGTTCATAATATTCCTCTACGGAAAGTGTAACCCCAGATTCGTTTTCACTTTTGTTACTTCTTGTCGATTCGCTCTCATGAAGTGCACTAATCGCTCCAAGTGCCAATCTTTCTGACGCACGAGTCGCCTCAATCTCCTTCAAAGCAGCATTTAACTTACTAATCATATTGTTTTCACTGGTTTTTGCTTGATCTGCAGCTTCTTTTGCTTTTTGCAGATCTTGTTGTGCTTTTTGAACACGCGATTTGGCCTGGTCGGCTTCTTCAGTCGCCTGCTCGAGTTGTCTCGGCAGCTGCAAAGCTTTTTCTCGTGCTTCCTTTTCTTTCTTTTGAATGAGTTCAACTTCTAATATCGTTCTTTTTAGATCAGCTTCAAGAGACTCAGTCGAAACACCTGCAAGTTCATCCTTTTTCTTCACGGAAATAAACGTTTCTTTCTCGTGTTCTAGCTCGGAATTTAACAAAGTTGCTGACTGTTTTAAACTGTTAACTTCATCTGTTACTTTTTCGATGTTTTTCTTCACTTCTTCGAGGTCCATCTTCGCTGAATCGACTGCTGATTGTATATCTTTATGGTTTTCTTCCATGTAAGCTCCTAATTCTACTTTTAAATTTTGAAGCAAAACTGAAGCAGTGTCTAGTTTTGACTTTAGATCTTCCATTTCAGCGATCTGTTGGTTGACTTTTTCCGATTCTTCTTCAGACTGCTTCAATTCTTCTTGCCACTGTAAAATTTCTTCTTCTTGCGCGATAGCTACTCCGGTTCGGTTTTCTTCAGCCTCCAAATGAGCAGCATGCGCGGACTCCAACGCCTCTTTCGTCGTTATCAGTTTAATCGTCAACTCTTCAACATTCTTCTCAATTTCTTTCGAGTTAAACTCAGCTTGTTCAGCGTTCTTTATAGCTAAATCACGTTCAGCCAGAAGTAAACCGTAATCTTTCTGGAGGTTTTCGAGCTCGATCTTAACCGTTTTCAACTCCGAAACCGCAGCTTGATGTCGAGCCTGTGCAACTTCTAATTGTGTCTTTGCAGCAATACTAGATTCGTCTGCAATCCCTTGCTCCATTTCTTCGACTCGAAGTTTTGCAAGCTCGGCATCTTGTTTTGCTTGTTGTTCTTCGGTTTCCGCTCTCTCCAGGTTAATTCTCAGTTCTTCAAGAAGCCTCTTTGCGTTGTCAAGCTCTTTTAATGCCTGTTGTTTTGATTCTTCTGCAGATTCCGACTGTTTCTTTAAAATTGGCATCTGTTCGTTTGCTTTTCTGAGTTCTTGTGCTACGTACCTGCGCCTCTGCAAATCCCAACAAAAAGTTTTTAGAGTTAATTTGTGTACATGAATATGATGTAAGAGTAAACTCGGATTATACCTCGGCAATTTGGATTTTATGGGCTTTCCAATCAACAATTCCGCCGAACATGGACACAGCTGCTTTAACAGATTCAAAAGGTGCAGTGGTATCAATTTCTGCATTGGAACTTTTGGATTTCTCGATCGGTTTTTCAGAGCTAACTGTCTCCAACCCCTTCTCTTCATGATTGTCAATTTTACCATTTTCGCGCACATGGTCTTGACCCGTAGGACTACTTTCCTTAACATGACCTTGACCTGTAGGACTGCTTTCCTTAACATGACATTGACCCGCAGGACAGCTTTCCTTAACATGACCTTGACCCGCAGGACTGCTTTCCTTAACATGACCTTGACCCGTAGGACTGCTTTCCTTAACATGATCTTGACCTTGACCCGTAGGACCATTTTCCTTAACATGATCTTGACTCGTAGCACCATCTTCTTGAACATGGTCGTGACCCGTAGGAGGATCATCTTCCCGAACATGGTCTTGACCGGTAGGACCACTTTCCTTAACATGATCATGACCCGGACCATCTTCTAGAATATTATTTTGACCTGTAGAATCATCATCTTTTACATCAAATAGTTTGTTGTTGGATTGTTTTTCTTCCGTTTGCTGTATAGCGGGTTCTAGGGAAGGTTTTAACCCAACATCTTCTTGAATATGGTCATTACCTGCAGGAGGTTCTTCACGATCATGGTCTTGACCCGTAAGATCATCTTCTTGAACATGATCTTGACCCATATGACCATCTTCTCGAACATTATCTTGACCCACATGACCACTTTTTCGAACATGATCATGACCCGCAACACCATCTTCTATAACATTACCATGACCCATAGAATCAACCTTTGACAATCTATGATTGGACTGTTTTTCTTGTGTTTGCTGGATAGCGGTTTCTGGGGAAGGTTTTAACCGATTATCTATTGAAAATTCCGACGCTTTTGAATCGGTTAAGGTTTGTTCTTCCATTGCAGACCCCTCTGATACAATCAACAAATTACCAAAACCGCCACCTTTACCATTGTTTGCTTCGGTTCCCATGACCTCGGTTTTAGATTCTACTTCTCCATTCTCGACCAGACTCGCCGATCTTCCACCAGCTTCATCCATTCCAGAATGGCTCTAAACAAGCAAGTACCTTTATTTGGATATTCAAATTTCAATTAATCAAACAATTTGATTCAGCATAATAAGAAATTTACGCATAACTCTATTATATTATATTAGGATCAATTAAAGACGGAATTACAAACAATTGAGGGATTAACTCATACCAGAAAATCCCCATAACCAAATCCAGATAATTATTGAACATCCATCCGGATATTGCCTACGATAATTTAACGATGAAGAATCCAAATCAGAATTTTGATCAATTGGTGAAGAAATAACGATCGTAACGGAAGGAATACAAATTCACCACAATTTTGATATGAAATGCGCGCTGTTTTTCGAATTTTGTTTAGGGATTCTCTATTTTTAGGTTAAATTATTATTTGGTTTCTAATTTTGGTTAAAAATGTGTTTTTGATTTTTTTTTCTTTCTTCTCTAATTTTGACAAAAGTACCCCCATCTTTTTAATAAAATCTCGAGTTCGAGATTTCCTTTAAGGAAGTGAGGATGTAACACCTCGTAAAATTGGGTCGAATAATATAATGACACGTGTCCACTCTTAAATTGGCTATTAATTTGGACGATAGGGACTAATTTTGTCAAGTTTGGAAAGTATGAATGTGGAGGGACTAAAGGTGTCAACATGCCAATTAATGGCCTCTGAGTGACCCTATACGGACTGTAAGCCTATGTGCTTACAGATTGCAAGCATATTTTTATTTGTGTACTTAGACATCGTATACGGACCGCAAGCATTCTTCCTTACAGTCCGTAAGAGATTTGAATTCCGTGTGCGCTGAGTAGGCTTACGGACCGTAAGCTTAAAGCCCATACGGTCCGTAAGGTCTGTATCTAGGCAGATTTTGTTTGGAGGCCAAGGCATTCTGCCCTTGTGCCACCTATCTCGCAATTCAGTGCTCTTGTGCAGCTCATGCCATGTCCATACACACTTGGAATGATCTTAGATCAGTTTTAAACACCTGGATTGATCTCATGATCCACCTTCAACTATACTGTCCCTAAGTGCTCCTTTCTAGCTCTTTTCATTTTTATAGGCTTTTATTAGTCGAAAGTCGAGCAAATTGACTTTTGCTTTGAATTTCAGTTTAGACCATTATGGTCCAGCCATTCCATTGTTCAAATAAAAAATGGCTACGTGATCATAATAAGGTATGTGTTAATCCCTCAAAAGGGCACCTCTGGAAATCACGTTAAGTTGGTCAAATGACTGGTCAAAGTTAAGTGTAATAAAAAGTCAAACGACAGATTTTCGAAAAACTTATAAATTGAACTTGTAATCATTTTAACTCATGATTTAACACTAAATCGGTTGATAATTAATACTAGAACATGTATGAACATGTTCAGCCCGTCATTTCCAGTTTATGTGTCGGTTCGCAACCGAAAGTCAAGCAGTTTGACTTTCGATTCTGGCCCGATTTAGTAACTTTAGCTACTGATTCTAAGTTGCATTATGATCATATTATAGTGTAGAATAACCCTCTGTGGTTATACTACCTGATCATAATCAGTTTCTGAGTTTTTACACAAGTTCTTATAATATGCCTATTATTGACCAAAATGCCCTTTTTGTGCAAAACATTGTTTTAATCAATGACAAACATATGAAACGAATAAACTATTGATATGGTAGTACAATTAACATGTTTTGGCAGAATGAACTTGTTTGTAACTTAAGTTTCTATACAAGTTCATGAATTTTGCCACATTATGACTAAAATGCCCTTATGGTGCATAGTTTGGTTTTAAACCATAAAAGTCATATAAATATGATTACCTACTGATGTTACAACATAATTAAAATGTTTTGGCATATTGAACTTGTTTATGGCTCATCCGATCACCCGATACCGCCTATGCGCGTACAGTTAAGCTTATGTAACTAGTTTACGTAAGTTTACTGAAACGAGTCAAATCTTTTCATTTTCTTTCAAATTCTAGAATGTAAATAAGTTTACCCATATTATACAAGTCCTAGTACTTGTGAGGGTTTAAACGACATTCTATCCAGTCATCGCTTAATCTAGCGTATCGTACTGTTTTCATTAATTTAGGTTAACCGGTCCAAGTCTATGACTTGAATAAGACCCGTTAACATTCTAATTGGTTATTATACCACTCATTCTAGACTAAGGCATTCCAGTAGATTGCAACCAAGCTTAGTTAATTGATTACGGATGTGCTTATTATTATTATTATTATTATTTTTATTATTATTATCATGCATTGTAAGATTTATTAAGCCAGGTAAATACTCTTAACCTATTTTCCCTATAAGGGCTTGGGATACGGTAAATTATTACCGCTTGGTCGGATATGGGATCATATGTCGGATTTTGACTTGAAAATCCGCATAACCCGTTTTAATCTGTTTTGCTTGAGAACATAAACATTGGGGATTAATACGACTGTGTCCTGGATATCCTCGGCTCATTTAACTGCAAATGGCCACGACTTAAGCACGGAGTGTAGGCATACACCTGATAGATGCTAATGCTATTATAAAATATTTTCTACCCATATTGGGGATACCCTTTATGGGTTAAAGTGGCGTTTCGGTTAATCATGTTATCGGTTTCTGAACCGGACCCTATATGTATTGACAAGCATGTAAAACTGTATACAAGATAATTATTACTGTCCCAAGTTATATATAAAATTACATGTGCCTTTGTGCACTTAAAACAATTTTGAAATATTTTCAAAATGTGTTGGTTATTTGTATTTACCAGTGTAAACTGACGTATCTTCAAAAGACTAAGTGACAGGTTGCAAGGTTACAAAATAAGCTGGAAGTGCCCGGTAATGCTTAAGAGGAGTGCAACTCCTAGCATAAGAAGCCTATTAGTCTGTTATTTCATTTTGTAAATTTACGATCCGTCTGTGGATCTTTTATTACAATCAGTCTATATAATTATTTTGAACACTTGGACATTAATATTTGTAATAGTATTTTAAACCCAACCAGTGTTGTAAAAGTCGCTAGGCGGTCCCTAGTCGGCCGACTGGGGAGTTGGGAGTAATCGGAGTACTCGGAGAGTACTCGGGGAGTACACGGACATGGTAACTATAAAGAAAATTAATTGTTATATATTATATATATGTTAAAATAAGCATAATTCATGTCAACTGAGTATAATTTAAAATGAAACATGTTTAAAGTTCAAATATTCTGAATACAAGTCCGACTAGTCTGAGTACAAGGTCGAGTAGTCCGAGTACAAGGTCGAGTAGTCCGAGTACAAGGCCGAGTACGCCGATGTTGACCGATTTTGACTAATTAAAAGTCAACAAACCACGTTGACCGCCTAGACCGACTAGGCCGACTTTTTCCGACTACGTCCGACTAGGCGCCGACTAGGCCGACTAGGCGCCGAGTTTGACCGAGTTTGACCGAGGCCGACTAATTGAGTCCGCGTAGGAGGAAGTCGCCTCGGAGGGGTTCCGAGGACCGAGTACTCGCCGAGTACTCGGCCTTGGAATCCGATTTTTACAACACTGAACCCAACACTTCCGCGGTGCAATTTGTGTATTTGATATCAATCTAGTATGTACATCATCTGGGCCCACCGGGTGATATAAAATACCAGGGTGCAATTTGTAATAGTATTTTAAACTACTACTTATCTCCTAGCTAAGTGGTGGTGGAAGTTTAAAGAAAATCAAAATTCCTTTTAGGTTGGGGTGATCCAAGCCATCCATTGGAACAAGGGGTCGCGTTCGTTTCACTTTAATAGACGAACTAGGTTATAACCCCTACACGGGTTGAATAAATGAATTTTATATAACAAATAATAAAACATTATCTTTTTAAAAGCATCCTTTATTGCACGGGTTGAAGAAATGTAATTTTATATATTAAATAATAAAATAAGTTATATCTATAATAACCATATGTATTGTACGGATTGAATAAATGTAATATTATATACCAAATAATAATAAAAAAATTATATCTTTAAAACCATTGTATTACACGGGTTGAATAAATGTACCATTGTTTACCAAGTAATAAAAAAAAGTTATATTTTTAAAAATCCCCGTGTATTACATAGGTTGAATAAATATGATTTTATATACCAAATAATAAAAAAAAATTTAAAAAAACTTACGATTTTTTTATATTTAAAGTAGGATAAGATTGAAAATTAATCTGAACTAACGGATTTTTTTATATTTAAAGTAGGATAAGATTGAATATTAATCTTTATTTATTTAGTTAATATAAGATTGAAAAATCATATGATTGAATAGGTAGGAGGTTGTATTATGATAAATCGGTTAACCGTACTAAATGATAAAGATAATAGTGATTGTTGAACAAATTAATTAATCGAATTTAACAGAAACATTTGTGATGTTAGGCGGATTTTTTTTTTAATTATTTGAAAGTTAATATCAACTTTGGAATTCGTATGAATTCTTATTAGATTTGATTAAATATTATTGATAATAAAAATTTGTATTAGATTAGATTTAGATTTGATTAAATATTATTAATAATAAGAATTTGTATTAATTTATATTAAATATTATTATTTTTAGTATTATTAATAATTTTAATCAATTAAATGAGAGAATGAAAAGTGTCCCTGATTAAATATTATTGATAATAAAAACTTGTATTAGATTAGATTTTAGATTTGATTAAATATTATCAATAATAAGAATTTGTATTCATATAGATTAAATATTATTATTTTTAGTATTATTAATAATTTTAATCAATTAAATGAAAGAATGACAAGTGTCCCAAAACAGTTTTCTTTTATTATAGAAGTATAGATGTAGATATAGATTTATATATTCTCTTTTTTCTTATATCTCATTGGATAAAATAATAATTTTGTGTATATCTCACGGGTCACTTTTGATCATGATTAAAATAACTTCTCTTTTTTCTTATATAAGTTTAAAGCATGGCATATAAATCGCACCTTTATCACAAACATGAACGATAAGATTTAATGGTTATATTGTATTGTATTAGATTAGATTTTAGATTTGATTAAATATTATTAATAATAAGAATTTGTATTAATATAGATTAAATATTATTATTTTTAGCATTATTAATAATTTTAATCAATTAAATGAGAGAATGACAAGTGTCCCAAAACAGGGTATATGGAAAGATATTGGTTCGGTAGATAAAGATTTGTCGCTTATTAACTTATCGCTTCGGGGCAATTTAATGGGGGTGGTCGGTTCTAGAAATAACAACCCTTTTTGGATGGATAATTGGCTTGATCTTGGACCTCTTAAAGATATTTTTAAAGAACTTTTCAAAGTTGCTAGAAATAAAGAAGCCACTATTTCGGATTACTGGGATGGGGCCACGCAAGCATTATGGAGGTGGAGTTGGGATTGTGAGAATTTGGATGGGGTACAAGCCCAACAATTGGGCTCTTTAAAACAGATTAATGAAATCGCTGAAATACTATCAAATAAGTTACAATACAATCCAATTCACAACAACAAATATCAAACAATATGAAAATGACCGTTGGGGTTCAGCGGCGGAACTAGCCAAAAAATTTAGGGGTATCCCAATTTTTATTTTAGACCACGGGTATCCTTTGTATAACAGATACGAAGTTGAGAGGTATTTTTACACTACGAAAACAGAGTTAAGGGGTATTTTTACATTACGGATACGGGGTTGAGGGATAGCCCGTGCTACCCCTACTAACATTCTAAGTCCGCCCCTGTTGAAATTGGTGACCCAATAACAAAGATAAAACCTCTAAAAACACGTAAGATTTAAAGATCACAAGTTCAAGTCCCTAACTAAAAGAAAAAAAAAACAAACAATATGAATTAAGTAGGTAACTTTTCAAAAAGTTAAATTCATAAATCGTGTAGTTTAATTGACTAGAGGTACAACAAAAAACGGGTATTTAAACCGAGCCAAAACCGTTTTGGCAACCGGTTTGGATCATAACTGTCTAAGAAGCCGGTTTTTAGTCCCAACCGAAATCGTTTTTGGAAACTTCTAGCGCTTCCTCATTTACAAATTACCAATCATCATTCTCCTTTCTCCATCCTTAAAATCAAATTGATTTAATTAAAATCATGTAGCCTTCAATTTTACACTGTTTAATCAAATCATGGCGACCGCATCAGGTACATTTTTATTTAATTAATTAATTAATCTCCTCAAATATATATAGTTCATTTTACGTGAAACTGTTTAATTCAATGCTGTTCTTGTTCTGATGATTCCTTTATGCTACAGTTGTGCCTTTGCAATGTTTATAGATCCCTTTTGTTATTCAGATTATTAGGGTTTTGTTACATATAAACTTCATACGAACACTTTTTTTTACCAGAACTACATGAGGCGCACCTTCGTTCTCCTGATGCATTTTCCTCAGCGCCTTGCACTCCTCAGGCGCGTTATTCTATCTTCAAGGAGTTGACATTTTCTGTAGTGATCCTAGTCTTTTGTAATTTGATGCCTGGTTTTTAAAAGCACCGGTGGCGAAGCTTGAGATTTCCGATGGGGGGTCGAAAACGTATATACCCAAAAAATTCTATACGAAAGCTACATACATAACACTACTGAGTAACAGGAGTCCGTAATGTGCTGATGAGATCGCACCAACTGCAGCGATGCAATTCGATTCAGTGATGTGGTCTGATGCGATACATTATGCAGTTGACCAATATCTGAACAAGTTAGACCATTGGTTGTGCAATGGGTTGAAGTATATGAACAAATTAGACCATCGATTGAACAGATATGACCAGAGATGATGAGAATATATTATATTTTAGTGTTTAAAAGTTAACAAGATAAAATACTATTCATCAATAAATTTTTAGTACATTTTTGAGTAATCAACGACTCACATAAGTGGCGCGCATTGCGCATCACGCATCGGCTTTTGAGATCAAAACGAATCGAAGTCCCACACAATTTTTAACACCAAAATATGATGGTTGGGAAGAATTGTGATTCGCAACATCTTTGCCTTACTCATGGAGCGCAGTTGAGTTATGTTGAAAAGAATACGGTATCTCGTTGTTGCTTATGGCACAAGATGTCAATACAAGCCTTTTGATCACCCTGTTATATTCTTTTATAATGTTACCTCGGAAAATTGTACCGTCTTCCTTTTTCCAGTTTATTGATGACTTACATTGTATCTGTTTCTATTTCAGTGGCGTTCAAATCCCGAGAGGATCACCGGAAGCAGATGGAACTAGAAGAAGCACGAAAAGCTGGACTTGCACCTGCTGAGGTTGATGAAGATGGAAAGGAAATTAATCCACATATTCCTCAGTATATGTCATCTGCTCCTTGGTATCTTAATGCAGAGAGACCGGTAGGTTATTATTATTATATATTTATATACATTTTTCTTTGTACACCTCTATAGAGGTCAGATTATTGAAACTTTTGCTTCTTACAGAGTTTAAAACATCAAAGGAAATGGAAATCAGACCCAAATTATACAAAATCATGGTATGACAGAGGTGCAAAAATATTCCAGGCTGACAAGTATAGAAAGGGTGCATGTGAAAAGTAAGGAAATTGTCTTGTAACTAGTAATTTTACCCGTTGCGCATTGCGGCGGCGTCGAAACGTAAAATAACTTGAATTTATACTGTCTAATGAAAGCATATTATATTTGACCCGACTCGTTTCCGAACAAAATTTACATCAAAACGTAAACCAATTGGAAACGTACATAAAAATAAGCATGAAAGCGTATTACATTTGACCTGATTTATTTCCGAAAAAATTACTTTGAAACGTAAACAACTTGAATTTATGCCGCACGTATATGGATTTAAGCACGTACGAAAATAGTGCTTTTATAAGTTAAATAATGGGAAACTTGAAACTTTAGAACTCGTAACGCTCAAAGTGACATTTTGCAAAATTTTTATAAAATTGAGGGGGTGTAAGTGTCAATGCTAAAAGTTGAGGGGAGTGAAGTACACAAAAAATAAAAACCAAACTAAAAAAAAACACTAAAGGACAAAAGCTACTGTAGCTTTTGTTCCCTGATTTGTTTTATATAATTATCACACGTCGTTTGTATGTAATTATCACAGTTGTGGAGCCATGACGCACACAGCGAAGACATGCATGGAGAGGCCACGAAAGCTAGGGGCAAAATGGACAAGTAAAAATATCGCACCAGACGAGAAAATAGAGACTATTGAGCTAGATTATGATGGGAAAAGGGATAGGTGGAATGGATACGATGCTGCATCATACGCTCATGTTATTGAAAGATACGAAGCTAGAGATGAAGCTAGAAAAAAGTACTTGAAAGAACAGCAGCTTAAGAAGTTAGAAGAGAAGAATAAAAGCGAAAATGCAGACAGTGATGATGAGGACAACGAAGATGCTTTAAAGGTGGATGAAGCCAAAGTTGATGAAAGTAAACAGATGGATTTTGCAAAAGTTGAGAAGCGTGTGCGTACTACCGGTGGTGGCAGCACAGGAACTGTTAGGTGAGTCCCACTCCTCATCCTTTAAATAATTATTATTGTATGTTTATCAAATAAATATCGTCTATGTATAGGAACCTGCGTGCGTATTCGAGAAGATACAGCAAAATATCTGCTTAATCTTGATGTCAATTCCGCTCACTATGATCCTAAAACTCGATCCATGCGTGAGGATCCGCTTCCAGATATGGACCCAAACGAAAAGTTTTACGCTGTGAGTTGCCTTGATAGTATTATTAGGCGCCTGTAAATGAATCGAACGTTCATGAACTGTTTGGCGAGACGTCGTTTACTTAAATAAACGAATGAACATGGACACACACTTTGTTCGTTCATATATGTTCGTGAACGTTTGTTTATGCTCGTTCATTTATGTTCGTTTATTTACGCTCGTTTATGTTCGTTTAAATTTAAAAATACATAAGTAGTTATATCCATATAAATATAAACATTAAACGGGATTTCTAAATACTCATATAATAAATTACTAACTAGTAATTGGGCTTTATAGTAATAAAAAATGGGCTTTTAAATTGAAGTAATCACTAATTTATATAAAAAACTACATTATATTCGTTTATGTTTGGTTAATTATGCTCATTTGTGTTCCCTAGGTTTATTAAAGAGTAAATTACAAGTTTTGTCCTTTATGTTTACATCAAATTGCAGGCGCTGTCCTTTTTGCCATGCCAAAAGGACAGCGCCTGCAATTTGATGTAAACATAAAGGACAAAACTTGTAATTTACTCTTTATTAAATTATGTTCACGTAGGTTTTTTTGTTTATGTTCAGTTACGTTCATGAACTGTTCATTTAGGTTATAAATGAACCCAAACATGCTCATTTTCTTAATGAACGAACATGAAAAAAAATGTGTTCGATATGTTCGTGTTCGGGTAAAGTTAAATGAACGAACACGAGCATACCCACGTTGTTCATTCGGTTCATTTACAGGCCTAAGTATTATGTTGCAGGATTATATGTATTAAATCAATATATCTTACAAAAATGTATGTATTGTCATTGTAGGGTGATAATCAGAACAGAATAAGCGGTCAAGCGTTGGAGTTCAAGCAGCTAAATATACACGCATGGGAAGCATTTGAAAAAGGGAACGATGTGCACATGCAAGCTGCTCCATCTCAAGCAGAATTATTGTACAAAAACTACAAAATTAATAAAGAAAAACTCAAGTCCAAAGTGAAAGAAACCGTTCTCGAAAAGTGCGGCTAGTGAAGAACCTCTTCCAAGGGAACTTCTACTGGGACAAAGTGAAAGAGAAGTCGAATACGACCGTGCTGGTAGGATCATAAAGGGCCAGGTACGCTTTAAAATTTCCGTTTTTTTATATGTATGTTATTAAGGATTATTTGAAATATAGATACGGGTGACGAGTCTGTGGTTTTGCAGGAAATGGCGCTACCGAAGAGCAAATATGAAGAAGATGTTTACATTAATAATCATACAGCGGTTTGGGGCTCATGGTGGAAGGATCATCAGTGGGGATACAAATGCTGCAAACAGTTCGTTAGGAACAGTTACTGTACAGGTGCTGCGGGAATAGAAGCTGCTGAAGCTGCAGCAGATCTAATGAAGGCCAACATTGCTCGTAAAGAGGCTTCTGAAGGTTCAGTTTTTTACTTTCATGCATGTGTTTGTACTTCTTTTCTTATATAATTAGAAGGGTAATTATTACGATTAACTACATGAATGGGTCATTTGGGTCCTCTTTTATTTTGTAAGGGTCAAATGGGCCAAATCATAAGATTTAGCAAGAAAGGAAACAGGTCAATTTGGTGGAATGTAGACCATAGTGTAATCTTAATGCATACATCTTAATTTACCAGTGCAAAAAGTTGGATAAATGTTGTACAAATTTGGTTTTTCTAAATTTTAATAATTTTAACGCACTAGTTAGCTATAGAAAAAGTTAAAAGTTTGGTCAGAGTTCGGGTTATAGCCCAACCTGACCAGCGTATACTAGTACAATAAGTTGCCTCTATTTATTCTTTACTGACTTATCTGTTTTGCCAACCTAATCCCTTTTTCGCTTCAATAGATCATAATAACACTAATTCCTTAAAATCCATTTTAATTTGCCAACTAATAATGTCTCATACTTTTTAAAATTTGAGTTTTGCTAAACATAGACCTACGTACTGTTTAAGAGGCAAGGGCATGCATAAATTGCTGTACTTTAAATATTAGTCGTCAACCACCTTGAGATGTTATGTTTAAAGTAGAATATTTGATGCATGTCCCTAGCTCTTAAACATAGCCCTAAGCTATGAATCGCAGCACTTCTAAAAAAAACGAGAAAATGTTTCTAATTTTTTTTCTTGTCCTAATATATTTTTTGCAAATAAACATATTGCTTTCTTCTCCTAATATATTTTTTTGCAAATAAACATATTGCTTTCTTCTATTATGTACCAACTATCATATTATCATTCCATTCAATCATTTGTCATTCCATTCCGTCCAACCAATCAAGCCACCTACTTATACAGTGGCGGATCCAGCCAGTTTTTTCACTGGGTAACTTTTTCCAAATCATACAAGGTTTACACTACAAAAAAACGTTCTTTTCCAAATCATACAAGGTTTACACTACAAAAAAATATTTTTTTTCCAAATCGACTGGGTTCCTGGGAACCCGGTAAACCCCTCTAAATCCGCCCCTGTACTTATACGGTCCATCGGCATACATATATGTTGAAGCTTTTACCAGATACATGTTAAATCTATAGACTAATCTTCATTTCCTTTTGTGATTTATCCATGTTACTTGTCATTGCCAGAAAAAAAGGTTGAAATTCATCTGCTTATGATTTGATTTGGCTTCACAGATGTTATTGCCCCAGCCGAAGAGAAGCAGCTTGCGACATGGGGAACCGAAATACCTGACGACTTAGTTTTGGACAAAGCAAAACTTGCTGAAGCACTTAAAAAGGTGAGCTCTATAATCACTATGCTCTTAATTATTCCTATTTTTTTTACATCACTCACTCCCTAAATGTGCAAGCATGAGGAAGTTCTTAATGATTAATTTATTAAGTGATAGTATATTTATTATTGTACCAATATGTAAATTATATTTATTGTCTAGTCCTTAGCTTATTGTATTTATAGGGGCCTGTTGTAACATTCTGGGATCATTCAGAAAATCAATTTTAACATGGTATCATTGCTCATTGGTTGAAGTTCTCCCACCCTTTCCAATTCTCAGTTCTTTTTCACCTTCCCCTCCCACCGTTCTCCTCCTCCCCTGTTCATCTTCCCCTCCACCATGTCTGCTTCGTCGTCCACCAATGATTCCCCACCGGTGCCTAATTTGTCTGCATCAATTGCTATCAAATTATCATCTCAAAATTACTTATATTGGAGAACCCAAATTCTGCCATTGTTATCCTGTTATCAGGTCAAGGATCACGTTGATGGAACCCTACAACCGCCGGTCCGGTCCACTGTTGTTGACGGAAAATCGTCTCCAAATCCAGCCTATGATACGTGGCGTGTGGCTGATCAGAAGGCCATCGTCCTTATTAACACTTCCCTCACTGAAGAGGCCCTTGTCGTGATAATTGGACTCGACACTGCTCGTGATGTTTGGTTGGCATTAGAGCGTGCGTTCTGCAACGCTTCAAATCAGCGGGTTCAAAGTCTCAGAGACTCTCTTAGGGTTATGCAGAAAGGTTCTCAATCTGTCATGGAATATGGTCGTGCTTTCAAAGCCGTATGTGATCAATTGACGGCAATCGGCCATCCTGTTGTGGCACATGATCAGGTTCATTGGTTCTTGATGGGGCTTGGTTCTGAATTTGAAGGGTTTTCTACAACCGTTCGTGCCATGGACCCGCCCCCTGTTTTTTCGGATCTCCTCATCCACACCGATGATCATGAGCGGTTTATGAAGTCTCTTTGTGGGACTGCTACTGTTTCTCCTGTTGCTTTTTCGGCTCAAGATCAAGCTGGTCGTTCAAACAGGTCTCGTGTCTCACGTGGTCGCGGAGGCCGGTTATACTCTCGGGGTGGCTATCGCTCCTTTGGTGGTCGGGGTCGTCGACCACCCACATGTCAACTATGTCGGGTCTCGAGGCATTATGCATCTCAGTGCCCAACTCTTGCAAATTTTGCCACTTCCGCTGGCTCCTCGGCCGAGCATCTCGCCCACGCCTTTCATGCTCAGTGTAATATTCCGGACTGGACATGTGATACCGGTGCCACAACTCACATGTTGCCAACCACTCGAGGGGTAATCAACCCCGCCCCCACTCCAGGTAATACCCGTGTTTTTTTTGGTAATGGGGAGTCTCTACCCATTTCTCATATCGGCTCAGCTTCTCTCGGTAACAAACTCAATTTACAAGATATACTTATTGTTCCTAACCTTACTAAAAATCTCTTGTCAATCGGCAAGTTGACACAAGACAACTCTGTTGATGTCATATTCTCACATCCTAATTTTTTCATTCAGGACAGGGTCACCAAGGAGGTGCTAGCACAGGGACGCCGTGAGGATGGTCTCTATGTGCTCAAGAATAAAGAAGCATGTTTTGTTTCTACCAAATGTCCATCTGCCTCCTTTGAGTTATGGCATGCTAGATTAGGGCATGTCAATTTTGACACTTTAGTTTCTCTTAAGAATAAAGGACATTTGGGTTTTACATCGTTGTTACCAAAACCTGTTATCTGTGAACCGTGTGAACTTGCAAAGTCAAAACGGTTATCTTTTACTAATAATACTAAACGTGCTTCGTCTCCTCTTGAATTGGTGCATTGTGACTTGTGGGGGGCAATCCTCTATTGTGTCTGTGGGGAATTTTCACTATTACGTTACGTTTGTTGATGACTTTTCTCGTTTCACATGGTTTTTTCCTTTAACATCAAAAGCCCAGTTTGCTGATGTCTTACAAGTTTTTATTCCATTTGTCCAAACCCAATTCTCTACTAAAATTAAAGTGTTTCAAAGTGATGGTGGGGGTGAATTTATAAGTCACAGGGTTCGAAAATTATTTGAACAAAATGGCACGCTCCACCGTATTTCTTGCCCTCACACCCCCCAACAAAATGGTAGGGTCGAACGAAAGCATCGAAGTATTGTGGAAACCGGTTTGGCGATGCTTTTTAACTCAAATGTTCCCGCATCCTATTGGGTGGAGGCCTTTTCGTCTGCTGTTTTTATTCTAAATCGATTGCCTACTCGTGTTCTCGGGGGTAAGTCACCTTTTGAGATGCTTTTTCACTCTCTTCCTGACTACTCCTCGTTTCGTACTTACGGGTTTCGTGTGTACCCTTGTCTTCGTGATTATGCTCCTCATAAACTGGCTCCCCGAAGTTTGCCCTGTGTGTTTATTGGCTACAACTCCAAGTACAAGGGCTATATGTGTCTTGAACCAACCTCTTCGCGTGTGTATATCACACGACATGCTAGGTTTGATGAGCTTTCTTTTCCATTCAAATCAGCCTCTTCTGAGCAACTGATTATCAACCTACCTCTGACCACATTTTTAGACACTGCCTCATCTTGGGTTGACCCACATTCTCCTAAACCTTCACCTATTGTAGACACTAATAACTCAATTTCCATACCTCTACCCTTTGCACCACCCTCACACCCTACGGTACCTACCTCCCATGAACCGATCTCACCTCCATCCACCCCTACTTCTTCATCGTCTAGCTCCCCACCTACCTCCCCAACTCCCTCTTCGGCTACCACTTCTACTACACAGCCGAGCCCCTCACCACCACCACCCCCACCCCCACCCCCTCCAACCCACTCTATGGTCACTCGATCCAAAGCTGGGATTTTCAAACCTAAACATCGCACGGATCTAGCTCATGCCGATCACATCCCTCTTTATAGATCTTTGTTTGCTTCTACTGATCCTTCTTCTTATCGGTTGGCTATGCGGGAACCGAAATGGTTGGCTGCCATGCAAACGGAGTTTGATGCTTTGATTAAAAACAACACTTGGACGTTGGTACCTAGGTCGTTATCATCCAATGTTGTTGGTTCGCGTTGGCTTTTTCGTACCAAATTTCGGGCATATGGTACTATTGAGCGCCACAAGGCAAGGCTTGTGGCTCAGGGCTTTGGTCAGATTCCCGGACTAGATTACTCGTTAACTTTTAGTCCAGTTGTCAAGGCTGCCACGATTCGCACTGTCCTTGCGCTTGCCGTCATTCATGGTTGGAAACTACATCAACTTGATGTTAACAACGCATTTTTGCATGGTGACCTGACAGAGTGTGTCTATATGGAGCAGCCTCCTGGGTTTGTAAACCATAACTTTCCCGATCATGTTTGTCGTTTAAATAAAGCAATCTATGGCTTAAAGCAAGCCCCTCGTGCTTGGTTTTCTCGATTGAGTAACTTTTTAATTGGGTATGGATTTCTTTGCAGTCGTGCGGATCCGTCATTATTCTTTCTGCACTCTCCTGGGTGCTCCATGTTTCTTCTCGTGTATGTGGATGACTTGATTCTCACCGGTAATCAACCATCTGCTCTTCAGTCTTTCATTCAGTCCCTGAACTCGGAATTTGGAATTAAGGATTTGGGAGAACTAAACTATTTTTTGGGCCTTGAGGTTACCCACCATGATTCTGGGATTGTTGTTAATCAGTCTCGCTATGCGGTTGATATTCTAACCCGTGCTCAGATGTTGGATGCCAAACCGGCACCCACACCTCTTAGCACAAACGTTTCTTTTGTTGCTGCAGGTACACCGTTTACTGATGTGACGCATTATCGTTCGATTGTTGGGGCATTGCAGTATCTAACGATTACTCGTCCTGATCTTGCCTATGCTGTTAATCAAGTGAGTCAGTTCCTTCATGCTCCAACTAATTACAAGGAAGTTAAGCGTATCCTGCGCTATCTCAAGGGAACTGTTGCATTGGGCTTACATTATACTCGGCCTCCCTCTGTCTCCATTGTTGGGTATTCGGATGCTGACTGGGCTCGCTGTTTAGAGACCCGGCGCTCTACTTATGGCTATTCCATTTTTCTTGGCGGAAACCTTATCTCTTGGTGCGCTAAGAAACAACCTACTGTTGCGCGATCTAGTTGCGAGTCCGAGTATCGGGCCATGGCTCATGCTGCTGCTGAAATCATCTGGCTTACTCATCTTTTACAAGAACTACGGGCTTTGCCACCGTCGAGGCCGACTCTTCTTTGTGACAACCAAAGCGCTTTGTTTATGACTCAGAATCCCGTCTCCCATAAACGCTCAAAGCACATTGATTTAGATTATCATTTCCTTCGGGAGCTGGTTCAGGCGGGGGACTTAGTAACTAAGTATGTTCCATCCAAGCTTCAGGTGGCAGATATCTTTACTAAAAGTCTTGCAAAACCTTTGTTTTTGGAATTTCGTCGTCAACTTCGGTTAAGGCCGCCACCGTTCCGCTTGCCGGGGGATATTAAGTGATAGTATATTTATTATTGTACCAATATGTAAATTATATTTATTGTCTAGTCCTTAGCTTATTGTATTTATAGGGGCCTGTTGTAACATTCTGGGATCATTCAGAAAATCAATTATAACATAATTAGCATATCCAGAGCATCAAGTTATAGTCGCCTTCGCTCGTTAATAGTTTTTATCATTCGGATGCCATTATAAGGAACTGAACGGTCAAGGACAGCTACATTTACCATCTACAAATAATAAGAGTAGCTGGCTATTAAGCAAATGGCCAAAATGCCCTTGGGTTTATCTCTTACATCCGAGTTAAATCGACTTTAATGAAATTGAACTGAACCTCATTGGAAGTGATTGTATGTGGTTGGTTTGGTAACTTAACACGCTTTCTAACAACAGAAATTGTTGCATTTGTTAGACATCAAAAGCTACTTTCTTATGATTAAATCTTTAGCAAGTTATTATAACTAATACCATTCGATTTCTATCGAACTGTATAGGAGGACAAGAGAAGGAAAGAAGAAAAAGATGAAAGGAAACGCAAATACAATGTCAAGTGGAATGATGAGGTTTGTGTAACAAAAGAATTACCTTGTTAAATAATTTATTTTTGTGATTTTTTGAACTCATTAATTATTATAAATTTCTAAAAAGAGGGGGTGAATTAGGGTTTGCGGGTGGGGCTGCCTTTTTTCACCACACTAAATATTACTCGTTTTAACTTGAACCAATTTTGTGTTGGACATCTGAAACATCTCCACCATCTTCATTAGAGTAAACATTTGCAGCGGAAGTTGCAAAACGATTTGCAGTCATGATGGATATGAATGTGCAGAACAAGAACAATGCAGAATATTGAAAGAAAAAGAATAATAGAAGGACACTTTCGATTAGCGGGAAAATGTCTTGGTAACCGGCAAATATTTGCCGGCATTACATATATATACATCACTTAATGGCGGTTAGATTTGGCGGGTAACTGCCATTGCAGTTTAGTTTGAAATGATCACCCGCTTATCTTTAAACTGCTTATCATTATTGTCCTAATATGCTAATATTCCGACTACATAACATACACACATATATTGTTCGAATAGTTATAAAACATAACTAAAGTTTAACTAATATTAAAGTGAAAATATTTCCAACATTTTGACCCTTTACCCAACCCGCCACCAATTTGTACTTGTTTTAACTTGAACAAGTTTTGACCCGTTACCCAACCCACCCACGTTACCCGACCCACCCATTATTACATCAGGGTGGGCCCCCTGTTTCACTGCACAGGCGCACACTAATTGTTGCACACTTTCAACATGAACAATTGATTACTTGTTACCCAACCCACCCATTTTTCAACTTATAATATCACACATGAGGGTCGGCTCATGCAATGGAAGCTAAGTGCTTGATCGTTTAAACATTATGCCATTTCAGGTGACAGCTGAAGACATGGAAGCATATAGGATGAAGAAAGTTCATCATGACGACCCAATGAAAGACTTCCTAAACTAAGTTGTGTCCAGAATGTATAATTATGCAGTTCTTGTCGTTGTCAGTACTTCGACTGAATTCTAGCTTCTTTGACAGTCGACGAGACTTAATGAACGCCTCTCGTTAATCATTATGGCTAGACTGGGTGCCACGACGATAAGTGACTTTTATATGTTTGGTGTGGTTTTTGGGTAATCTGTTGACATTTCACCTAGCCTTTTTGTTAAAAAAACGGTTAGCGAGTTTATGAAGTGGTTATTCGAGTCCTTGCAAGCATGTGGATTGTAGGGATTGACTCTCACATGTTGAAACGACCACATGTTTGCATACCAAAGTCATTATTTTGTGGAAGAATTTTGAACATGTCAAAACTACTATTGAACGATTTGTTTAACCGGTTTACAAAAATTATACGTAAGGTTAATTTAATGGTGTTTTCTTCAAGATTTACAATTAACCACTTGAATTATCATATAAAGTTATTTACACATGATCATAAGTTAACCACTTAATTGTGTTTACAAATCAAACTCGGTCATGGGTCAATGTTGACCGATTATGGTAAAGATCACTAATCATGAAAACTGTATATCAAACTAAACTAGTTTAGGAAGTATTAAACCTTTCGAACACCGATTCTTGTATCAAAGATCGTAATATCGTCTGTTAAGGTTTGAACAAACACTTTGGAGAATGGAATTTACCTTGGCTTGTTGCTTCCTAAAACCACAAGATGGCTCCTAGTGATGTTTAGAACCTTCAATTTTTACTCATATTGTATCTGAATTGCTCTCCTTAATTACCATTCAAAAAGGGTGTAAAGAAACTTCTAAGTAAGTTGTCTGCGACTCCAGCGAACCAAACACTCCCATATTTATTTTACGGTGAACTTTAGTTAAAAATGAACACTTAAAAGACACTTTTGAACTCTCAACCTTAAACTTTTTCCTATGCACTATTCCAAGCATTTAAAAAATTTAACTTGGTAATTTATAAAAATAATCACAACATCACAATATAAAATATTAAACTTAGTAATTAGGAGTTCATTATATTGCTCCATCACAAGCCTTGAACAAACCCTTAACTAATGTTAAATTACGAACTTAGAACTTCTTACATAAAACATCATATGCCATGTATTTGAATTCAAGGGGTAACTCTGTAGAGCATCCAACATTTTAGTAAGTAGACATGTGCCTTCAATATATAGTCATTTTTTTCGCGAGTTTGCCTCTATATCTTGCATGAGGTTATTATGAATTGAAATCTGATGCATACCCAAACTAAATCTATAAATTAATGTTGTCTGACACAAATAACGTATTGAGAAGCAAGTGCCTTTTTCTGGTACATTCTAAAGGCATTTTTCTCTATAAATTAATGTTGTCTGACACAAATCCTTCAACGTATTGAGAAGCAAGTGCTTTTTTTCTGGTACATTCTAAAGGCATATCTCTCATATTTATTTAATTTTCAAATTCGAAAGTTGTATCGTAAACAATTCGATAACTCACGAATTAATACTTCTTTCTTTTTATTGGAAGAAATGACAAAGCTTTTACTTAACGACATCTACCAAGCAAATGATCAACTATTACTTCACTAAGGTTATATTTTGGTAGACACGCGACACTATACAAGAAATTTTTACCATACAAAGATGCTAACATTAACATCTACTTTAGTTGTTAAATCATGTTGTGTATATATGCTTATAAGTGCATTAACGAGCAAATACAATATGAGGTTAAAACTATAACTTTGAAGGTGCTGCTGCCTTGCCATGGTAGATGTAATTTTCCAAACCCAAATATAAGATTTTGTCAAATGCTTGTTATCAATACTTCTATTGATGGAAATAAACATATTACAAATATATTTGTGAGGGTAACAGATCAAGTCAATGCTTTAATCCCAAAAAAGAATGTGAAGAACCAATTATCTCAAGTTCAATACATCAATTCTAATTTTAAAGGGGCCGGCACAAATCTAATTTAATACAAAACGTACGAACTGAAGGTTTTGCTGAAAAAACGTAGTGGCATTTTCGTAATTATTAGTAATTAACAAAATTACTCTACAAATGATCCTATAGAGTAATTTTGATCTTTGTAGAGTAATTTTGTAAATGTCCTGTAAAGTAATTTTGATCTTGTAAGGTAATTATCAAAATTACTCTACAAGTGAATCAAAATTACTCTGCAAATTTATCAAACAACATACAATTCAAAATTACTCTACACATGATCCTGTAAAGTAATTTTGATCTTGTAGAGTAATTTTGTAAAATGATCTTGTAGAGTAATTTCGTAAAATGTTCTTGTAGAGGTTAGGTTTTTTTTTTTTGGGGGGGGGGGGGGGGGGGGGGGGGTTGGTGAGGCATAGGTTTTTGATCAAAATAACTTTACAAGAACATTTTACAAAATTACTCTACAAGATCAAAATTACTTTACAGGATTATTTGTAGAGTAATTTTGATAATTACCCTACTAGCAAATAATTACGAAAATGTCACCGCATTTTTTTTCCTTTTTCATGCTATTCATACGTTTAATACGTTAAAGTTATTTGTACGGGAACTTTACTCTAGATGCTAACTCAACTATAACTTATTAAAATAGTTATGACAGAAAAACTCAAATATAATACCTAGTTATTACTATATATATTTTCTCTTTTTAAATTCATATAATTGTAGCATCCGGACGAGTGACGACAAACTTTGATGGGAGAGTCGATACAAATTAATGTATTCCACAAGTTTGATGAAAGTAATGTGTCTCTTTTAGTTTAATTATTCTACTTGCTTTGATGTTAACTTTCTAACTTGCATGTTTTGTAATAATTGATTTATTACACTTGAAATCTAATAACTCTTAAACCTTTTAAACAGGAAAAAGAATTGATATTTTGTGGGAAACTAGTATTTGAGATCGGGCTTCGACGTAGGGTCATGAGAGGATGCTAGTGAGGATGTATTTGTTATTTGGTATATCGATAGTAAAAATAAGCAATCAACACGATTAAATAAAAATGTTTAGAGTTAAAAGTAAATAGCTTTAAACTTAATAGGTTGAATAAAAAAGAGAATTAAATTTGTTAAATGGTGTATTGAAGGGTTAATATAGACCATGCAGACTTTAATTTAAACGACATTGCGGCGGGAACGCGCTGAGAATTCGATCGATATCGCACACAATGACAAAGGATAAAGAAAACAAAAAAAAAAGTCTTAACATTAACCAAAATAATATCTACATGTGTTTGGTTCATTGTAGCTGTGGCTCAGCTTTGAATATCAAAACGTAACGACGCAAAAGTAAATCATAATTTTAACAAATTATGAGCGTACACTGTAACTTAGAACTGTAGACATTTGAAAATGTTATTAGGTAAAATAATAATTAAAGATATGTATTCGTTATTTAAGTTAAATTTATTTTCTAACATTGTGAATAACTCCATACTTAAATTTCAAATGTTTTTTTTAACGGTGTGAATCTTTAACTTTTTATGAGAGAGATCTTACACCCTTCTAAATAGAGGCCCTTAATAGTTAATCCTACTCTGGTCAGACTATGTTGTCTTAACTGGGTCCACGCTAGCGTCAGAGTTTGGCTAACGACGTTTCCCGGGAAACCATACCACCCACTGCCAGTGGCAGGGGCTTGCGCCGCCACAATAGAGAATCTCGTTGGCGTAACGCACGGTGGACTAAAACCCGGGATGGCTTGGACTCGAACTCTTGACCTAGGGTCTGGGAGAACTAGCATTTATTGCCTTTATCCACCAAATATGGCACTAGTGGACTTTTTATAAGAGAGATCTTACACCCTCCTAAATAGAGGCTCCTAATCATACTCTTGCCAGACTATGTTGTCTTAACTGAGTCCACGCTTGCATCAGAGTTTGGCTAACGGCGTTTCCCGGGAAACCATACCACCCATTGCCAGTGGCAGGGGCTTGCGCCGCCACAATAGAGAATCTCGTTGGCGTAACGCACGGTGGACTAAAACCCGGGGTGACTTGGACTCGAACTCTTGACCTAGGTGTAACACCCGTCTCATTGTTTTAAGATTTTAAACTAAAAACACGCATTTTTTTTTCTTTTAATTTCAAAGTGCATCATTTCAAAACTTAGTTATAAAAACTAAGTTTACATGGTTATGGTATTCTAGTTTACAAACTAACTAGTTTAAACATACAACATTGAGTTTAGTGTTTACAAATAAACATTGTCTCAAACAAGATTAGGTTAGCACGGAAGCTTCAAAACTTTGTGTTCGGTTCTTGAATTCTTGCTTGATCGGCATCCGAAATGAGACGAACATCACCTAAGGTCAAAACAACATCAATTGTTAGTTTTGACAACATCGGAGGGTTAGACCTTGTGTTAAAATTTCAAGATCTAACTTTTTACCAAAAATTCGTAAAAATTCATCTACTAAGCTGCAATCAGATTCGTCACTTCTGACTGCAGCTTACGGAAAAATTCATTAAAAATTCCTCGTTTATCCGACTGACGAAATTCCAATTGGCGATTCTTTTAATCACTTAAAACTTTCTACAGTAAGAATTTGAGATCATAACTCAATTCCTAAATCGAGTTATGACATTCGTAATGGGCTGCAAATTCTGCCAGAAAACGCAGCTTGAACCTTTGATACGGAAAAATTCATAAAACGCTCAATTTTCGTCAAAAAAATGCGATTCTAGTGGGGTTTTAAAGATATTTCCTGGAATTACATTTTAGACTCAAGAAACACATGTTTTTGTCACGTTTTGTCCAGGTTACAGCCAATACAAGTCGGCTGTAAATTCTGATCAAGAGCCGTTTGAATTCAGCTTTCAATTTAAGCATGTTCTTGACATCATAACACTATTTTTTAGCAATCAAAACCCTAAAATCATCTCATACATGAATTTAGCATCAACAAAATCTGAATTTACTTGAGCTAGGCATGATTTCAATATATACTTGTCTAGGGTTTACTCCTAAACACTACAATGTTCCTATTTCATCCATATAACAAGCATGCATTAACAATTTTTGAATTCTCTAGGTTTACTCAGAAATTCAACTAGAGATTTCTCATGAAATTTACATACCTTGTGACTCCCTTTTCAGTGGAGATCACTAATTCGTGTTCGGATTTTGATTTGGGATTGATTTGGACCTTCAATTTGGACAATTTGCATGAACTAGGGTTTGGTGGAGGATGTTTGGTCGCCCCTGTGTTTTTGATCGAACCAGACATGTGTGTTTGGTGTTTTTTTTTTGTTTTAATAATATTAGTTTCAAACTTAACACCTTTGGTCCCCAAACTATTATTAGGTTCTTATTTTAGGTGTTTTTTTAACCTTCTAACATATTACTACAAGGTTTCTTTCTAACTAGGTTATTTTTATTCCTAGTTATTTTAATGGGTTCAGGAAATTATAACCCGTTTTATTTTAAGTCCCGTTAACTCGGGCCTTATAAACTTTGTCTTCTCAAGTCGTTTGCTCTCTTTTTATTTATTATTAGGCTTATTTATTTGAATCCTAATAATTTCCGGGTTAATCTTTTCTGCTAACGGTACTCTACCCGCTCTTTAGTATTAACGGGGTTTAATTACAAAACCCGTTTTCGGGGTGTTACACTAGGGTCTGGGAGAACTAGCCTTTATTGCCTTTATCCACCAAATATGGCACTAGTGGAGATTGAACTTGGGCCTCCAAGGAGAATCCAAGTCTTTCCAACCACTAGACCACAAGTGATGGATTACTTAGGTGGTGTTTGTTTTTTGGCCAGAAGCACTTCTGGCCACTTATGTCTGCGCCGCGCAGACGCACGCAGAGGTTTGGAGTCCGCAGCTTGTTTGTTTTCTCGCAGACCTTTCATTAAAAAAGGTCTGCGAGACCTCTTCACCACACAGACATTCACCCATGTCTTCTTGGCACAGACACAAACCTCTTCTTGGCACAGACCTCTTCTTCCACACCTCCACCCCCACATCCCTGCCACCACCTCCACCACCATATCCCTGCCACCACCGCCACCTGATACATCACCACCACCATCATCATCGGAGAGAGACCGTAGAGGGAGAGGGAAAGACCGTAGAGAGAGAGACCGTAGAGAGAGAGAGAGAGAGATCGGTGAGAGAGATACCGTAGAGAGAGGGAGTGAGAGAGATACCGTAGAGAGAGAGAGAGAGATCGGAGACCATCATCATCGAACAAAACCCCCAAATCGAACCAAAAACCCCAAATCGAACAAAACCCCCAAATTGGAGACGACGAAGGCGGTGGTGGTGGTGGTTGCGACGGGGGTGGGTGGTTGTGGTGGTAGATGAAGGCAGACGGGGGTGGGTGGTTGTGGTTGTTCTTGGCGGTAGATGATGGCGGTGGTGTGATGGCGGAGGTGGTGCGGTGGAGGTGGTGCTTTCGGCGGTGGTGGTCCGCAGATTGTAGAGAGAGAGAGAGTTGAGGCTGAGAGAAGTGTGTGTGTGAAAAGTGGTTTTGTAGAAGAAAAAAAACAAACCATCTTCTCCTTGCAGATTGCAGACATTTGGTCCACATCTTCTCCTGCAGATGCCTGCAGATATGGTCCGCAGACTGCAGACCTTTTCCCGCAGAAAAAACAAACAACACCTTAAAGTTAAATACAGGGAAAAGTTTTTAATAAATAAATAAAAATACTTGTATTCATAAATATTATTTAGGGTAAAGTACTTTTTGAGTCCCTGTGTTTTATGGGTTTTAACCACTTGAGTCCAAAAGCAAAAAGTTTAACGACCTGAGTCCCTATAAGCATTTTCTTTAACCATTTGAGCCCGAATTTCTAACAATGTTATAATTTTTTGGTTAAATATTGTTAAATGGCCAAAATACCCTCATAATTAAAAAATAAAAAATAAATCTCTGTCTCTCTTGTATCCCCTTTATATCTTTCTCTCTCTAAATTCTCACCTTGATCTCTCCCTCTCATCCTTCTTTCTCTCTCTAGACCACCATCAACACCACCACCGTCACCACCACAACCACAGCCACAACCACCTCCGTCTCCAACCACCACCTCAACCACAAATCTCCAGCACACCCTCTGTCTCTCTCTCTAAATTCTAAAACTGTAACCTCTCTCTCTCTCTCTTATATCTACCTTAGGTTTCAGAGCGGATGTGTAAGTGAACTTCCAATCCCTAAAAGACGAAACGAAATAGAGCAACTTTGCCCTAATATTTCAACAATCTGTCAACCACAAAAACACGATATAACAGAGCATCACTCACTTTCACACATTAACTGCATCTGAATCACTAGACATTTTGAGCATATTCAAAGAATCAACAAAACAGTAATCCTACTATGAGAATTTCAAATCCAAATCTAACAAACTACAGCCCTAAACGTCTCCAATTCCTTAAAATTCTAACAAATCACAGACAAAACTAAGCCCTGATTTAACCTGACAAGCAACTCAATCTCCACAAATTGAAAACTACACATACAGATTCCAAAGGACAAAAACACTTTATAACAGAGCATCACTCACTTTAGAATTTATGAGTCATCTTCTTCAAATCAACTCATTCTCAGCATAATACCGACCAGACCCAAGCAATTATCCGGATCGGGCTTATCTTACCGGAGCAGCAACACTTAATTTTACAATCATTGTTTTGAATCAAGTTCC
>JARYGA010059937.1:106420-208415 GCA_030545235.1 Helianthus tuberosus
ATTGAGCATGAGTATGTGTTAGAATCATCATATAGAACATAGATTATGCATGGTTTGGGTTAATTTGATGTTTAGAGGTGAAACCCATTTGTTTTGGTAAGGATGATGACTTGAATGATCATCCATATTCAATTCTTATTGATTGTTGATGTATTATGATGGATATGATGAATTCTTGTGAGATGAATTGAAAGAAATGTGGTGTTAATATGTTGATGTTTACATGTTAATGATACTTGTTGATTAGCAAGAAGATTTGATGAATTGTGTATGAATTAGGAAGATTAGGCATGGACTACTTGTACATTATGCTTAGATAGTAGTACGCACGCCAAGCGTTTGATGAAATGACTAAATGACAATATTATGTGAAAATGTATGCAAGTAGTGGATGAATATGCATATAATGCATAAATGATTAAATTGTTAGTAAACTTACACAAGGAACATGTGTAAGATTGAATCCATGTGGAGGTTTTGTTGATTTCTCGTTTGGGTAGAGATGTGCACTAGTGTCTTGCATTGCTCACTTGCATTGTATGGTACACATTATGTGCTTAGTGGATGGTTTAGTTGGGATTATGAAATGAAATTGGTGTTGATATATAGCAAGTAAGGATGGTAGAGTCATGTTGATTATTTACTCTAAATACGGTCGTCTATTATGGGATCATGAAAGCATTAGTATGTAATTGATTGATCATGTGGTTGTAAGCATATTACATCATGAGTATGAAGTGTATATAATGTCATTGTGATAGCCTAATATGATGACATGATGAATTATATGAAATTGAAAAGATGTGATTTTGGGTATATGCCTTATGCTTGTTATAGGTGACTAAGAAAGAGCCACATGTGAGTTATGCAAATGATGTGATCGTTAATATGTACAATCATGTATGCTAACGAGAATGTGATTGTGATGACATGAAAGCATAGGGATCATGTTGAGATGGACTCAAGCAAGGAAGGCAACGGGTCAAAAAGAGACAAGGAAGCGGATGCGAATACGGACGCATAAGGTAAGTGATTTCCGGAATCACTTCTTAGTTTGTTTAAGTAAGGTAGCATTTTAGTTAATTAAGCATGATGTTTGAAGTCAAATATGGATTTGGTTGTATGAAATCGATAATTTTCGCTAAGTAGATATAACGGGTCAAGATGAGGTCTTGTTGTTAACACGGAATAAAGTGTAAGGAATGGCTACGGTATTATAACCGAGTAATGGGTAGAATTGCACATAAGTACGCTAATCGGGAAACGGGGACGTGGATAAATAGTCAAAAGACTCGGTTTTGAGTTATGACTAAAGGGAACAATTTCGTGTAAGGAAATTGTGCTAATAAAGTTCAATTACGTAAAATTGATTGAAACGAATAAGTTTAACGTATACCGGGAATCGGGTTCATAAACCCCATGTACGGCACTCCAGATAATGTAAAAGTTTTATAGTTATAACGTTCATGTGAGTTTTGGGCATAAACATAGGAGTTGTTTATTAAAAACATGAACGGGTCGAATAATTCGTAACTGAATATTTAGCCGGAAGCTTATAGGTTAAGAAATCCTTAATCCGGATGTTAGATTTTGAGTCCTTATGATAGAGGACGAATTTACGGCCATGTGGGAAGAAACGGGAGGTTAAACGGACAAGAAATGAGAAAGTTATGACCAAAATTGTAAAAATTCGTTAAGCTGAAAGTTGCAGGTCTGAACCAGGCGCAAGGTTTCACCCCCCTGGCACAAGGTTGCGCCCCTGACTGATGTCTTCTGTATTGCTCCAGAATTGGCACAAGGTTGCGCCAGATGGGTTTCTTCTTGCGCCAATCGCTGGTTCTTTCATATTTTTCGCATTCTTCAACTCCAAACTTGTGTGAAGGATATCTAACTACGTTATATGCATTGTATAACTATATGTAAGTATGTAAGTATGTAAGCATGTATGTATAGACGTGTTTATGTTTGCATGTATGTTTTCGGGTGTATGTAAATAGATGTATGAGTATACATATATGAAAGTATGTACGTGTGTATTAGATGTGATTGAATGTACACAAAGGAATAAAGTATGTATGTATGTACGTAAGTATGTATGCATGTATGTATGTAGGTATGTATATATGTTCATGTGTATGTAAGTAGATATGTATGAACTTATGCACGTATGCAGAAATATATGTATGTATATATATGTTTGTATGTATGTAAGTAAGTAGGTATGTATGAACGTACGCGGGTATGTATGTACGTAAGTAGGTATGTAGGTATGTAAGTATGCATGTATGTATGTATGTACGCAAGGTTTCAATAGGCTCGAATATTGAAATTATTATTAATGTACCTTGAGAAAGAAGAGTAATGCAGGTACAATATTGTAGTCTCACCAGGGGTTTGATGCTCGGATGGAATGCTCAAATGTAAAAGTATAACAGAATGAAAAGTATACGAGGATGAATCTCTGTTTATATTTATAATGTGAGCTAATGTTATGAATGTATGTGGTGAGTGCAGGTTGTACTAGACACGAAGGATCATCGGGGAGTAGAGATTGAAGATCGAGTCACAAGTGAGATTGTACGGGAATGCTTGAGTGTGTAATGTGGTAAATAAGTTATGCTTTTATTTTGTAAATGAGTTCGGTTGAGGATTTTAATGGAAAAGACTTATTTTAAAATGGACCTTCAAATAAGGCAAGAAGTTTATAATGAAAGAAATTTTATGGCACAAATTTCCGCTGCGACGTTTCGTCAATTACGTATTAGGGTCTTACAAGTTGGTATCAGAGCCCTGGTTTGAGTGAATCAAGTACGACAAGATAAATGCTTGAACTCAAACCTGTGTGCTCATGTGATAAGGAAACCGTACAATCCGAGACTCGATCAAGATCTAAGGGAGGAAATAAAGGTAAGTATGTGCTTAAGTATGTATTTGAAGAAAACTAACAGTATGTTATGTGTAAGGTAAGAATAATTGCTGGGAAAGGACGATTCGTGAATGCGGTCTAGGACCGACATCAAGGCATGTGATAAGACAAATTAACCCCAGGTACGTAAATTTAACATGTGGGCGCATGTAATAGTATAATCCAGCAAGTGAAAGAAAAATTTTAAATTAAATATAATAATTGAATGGTAATGAAGTTTTGAAAATGTTACACGTGCCGAAACTTAATTCTTCGGACATAAGGTGGCGATTACACGAAGACGCGAAACTAGTATGTGGACTGTGTACCTGGCCAGTACACGAGAAACATATGACGTTCATGAGACCGTGATAATTGTTACAGGCATGTCCGTTAGAATCAGGTAGTAGGTGGACGTGAGGGTGAAGAGAAATGTAAGACTTTCAGGAATGAAAGCATGAATGATATGTTAGAATCCACGAGACGGATTCGAAGCATGAAAGGAATGAAAGCATGAATGATATGTTATAATCCACGAGACGGATTCGAAGCATGAAAAGAATGAAAGCATGAATTATATGATAGAATCCGCGAGACGGATTCGAAACCAAGAAGGAATAAAAGTATGAATGATATGTTAGAAACCGCGCGACGGGTTCAAAACATAATGAATGATAAGAATGAAAAGATTCGAATGTGTAAGTAATTACAGACTAAACAAGTAAATATTCTTTAAAAGGCAAATATTATCCAAGTTATGTCTTAAACTTATATATATGTGTGAATAAATGTATATATATATATATATACAAATATGTTTGTATGTAAAAATGGTTAAAGAGAAGAATGAGTCATGCGGGTCAAATGGTAATCGCCTTTTAAGCCCGATATATTTAATGTTTTGATTTGTTAAGTTTTATACTTATAGGTGAGCATAATGTTTGGCACACAACCCTAAATTTTGGACGAAAGAAAGAAGTTTTGAACATGTTAGGTGTCAGATGTTTTGGAAATCGACTCTTAGGAGTCATAATGAATGACGGGTTACGACTCGGACAATAATTTGAGTATGATTGAGAAGGGTAAGTTTTGGCAAGAATACTAAAATGATGCAATGAATGTTTGAATGAAATGTGCTAACCGTCGATTTTGTAGATGACAAGGGTAGAACTCTTAATGTGATGAAGCTAATTAAATTGGTGAAAGAATGTGCATGAGTGGAAGCTCAATACATGGATGTAAGAAATCTGGCCTGGTACGGTCAGTACCCGTGAAGGGGCTGATCGATCTGGTATACGGATCATTGGTTTACGGAGTAAAATAGAGGTTAGTAAAATGTTTCACTCATGTCGGACAGATATGATTTAGTAGAATGAAAACGACATATGAAGTGAATGATAGGATAGGTATGGTATGGTATGGTATGTGATGCTTGACTGTTAACAGGCAACATAAGAAGAAAATTATGTAAAAAAAAAGTGTAAATCTCAAAAGTTTTGAGTGAAAAATTCTAGGTATGTATTTAAACTCCTGTATGATGAATGTGCTTGACACGCTTACTTATGAAGATCAAGCAATGCATGAAATGAGAGTAATGGTAATGTAAAATGAATGAGATGATTTGAAGGTAACGTGAGGGTATGCCTGGTACAAGTAACTATAGAAAAGTAGAATGATTTTAACTTTGAAGTTAAGCATGTATATGTGACTATGAAATAGTAGTTTTGTTGTGATAAAAAGACAAGAACTAAATGTTATATGATATATGTATAGAATGTAATTTTAAGAGATGAGATGAAGGTATTAGATCCGTTATAAACGGATCATATGAATGTAAGTATTATTACAAGTTTGAATAAATATGAATATTGACCTGTTACAAACGGGTCGAGGAAATGAGAATGTTATGTAAAAGTAAAGTATGAAAAGTATGGACTTGTTAGAAAGAAGTCAATTATATGAATAGTTTATGAATCGAGAATGGATAGTTACTTAGTAATATGATGTACCTATCAAAGTTAAACATAGATGTGTAGGTATAGATTACGAACTGAGATCGTATAGTCGACGAAGATGATATGAATGTTGAAATAAACAAAAAGGAATGATATAAATAGGATGTTGGAATTGTTTCAAGTAAACAAAATGGTATATTGCACATGATGTACGAGTATTAGAATGATGTATGAACCATTAGCTATGAAGTGCGTTAGAAGCTAGCACTATTAGTGAAAGCGACACTAATAAGAACTCCGGGACGGGTTCTTGAAAATAGAAGATTCTCACTGAGATGGGCTAGTGGCCGTGTTGATGAGGCAAGGGAAAAGGATAACTAGTGTTTAATGGAAATAAGAAAGGTTTCGGGGACGAAACCTCATTTAAGGGGGGTAGACTTGTAACACCCCAAAACCCGAATGTTTATATTTGTCGTATGTTCCTATAGGACATATCATGAAATAAATAACTAGGCTATTTAACCTAGTTAAATGGGTAGTCAAAACTATTAAATGACGAAAGTTTGTGCCAATTATATTTAAGTGGTGAACACGAGGGGCTAAATTGTAACATGGGAAAACTAATGTTTTATAAAACAAGAATTAAACACACAACACACACATCATGTGTGTGTGTGTGCGTGGAGTGTTCTGGAGAAGAACAAGGGGTTCAAACCCTAGTTCTTCAAGAAGCTTCAAATTGAAGGGTGAATCGAAGCTCAAATTCACAACCAAACATGAATTAATGATCACCTTAGCAAGGGGATCATAAGGTATGTTTTAAAACTAAGATTGATGATCTTTTATGAAGTGGGTTATGTTTTAATCCATGGATTTGTATGAAATTGAGCATGAGTATGTGTTAGAATCATCATATAGAACATAGATTATGCATGGTTTGGGTTAATTTGATGTTTAGAGGTGAAACCCATTTGTTTTGGTAAGGATGATGACTTGAATGATCATCCATATTCAATTCTTATTGATTGTTGATGTATTATGATGGATATGATGAATTCTTGTGAGATGAATTGAAAGAAATGTGGTGTTAATATGTTGATGTTTACATGTTAATGATACTTGTTGATTAGCAAGAAGATTTGATGAATTGTGTATGAATTAGGAAGATTAGGCATGGACTACTTGTACATTATGCTTAGATAGTAGTACGCACGCCAAGCGTTTGATGAAATGACTAAATGACAATATTATGTGAAAATGTATGCAAGTAGTGGATGAATATGCATATAATGCATAAATGATTAAATTGTTAGTAAACTTACACAAGGAACATGTGTAAGATTGAATCCATGTGGAGGTTTTGTTGATTTCTCGTTTGGGTAGAGATGTGCACTAGTGTCTTGCATTGCTCACTTGCATTGTATGGTACACATTATGTGCTTAGTGGATGGTTTAGTTGGGATTATGAAATGAAATTGGTGTTGATATATAGCAAGTAAGGATGGTAGAGTCATGTTGATTATTTACTCTAAATACGGTCGTCTATTATGGGATCATGAAAGCATTAGTATGTAATTGATTGATCATGTGGTTGTAAGCATATTACATCATGAGTATGAAGTGTATATAATGTCATTGTGATAGCCTAATATGATGACATGATGAATTATATGAAATTGAAAAGATGTGATTTTGGGTATATGCCTTATGCTTGTTATAGGTGACTAAGAACGAGCCACATGTGAGTTATGCAAATGATGTGATCGTTAATATGTACAATCATGTATGCTAACGAGAATGTGATTGTGATGACATGAAAGCATAGGGATCATGTTGAGATGGACTCAAGCAAGGAAGGCAACGGGTCAAAAAGAGACAAGGAAGCGGATGCGAATACGGACGCATAAGGTAAGTGATTTCCGGAATCACTTCTTAGTTTGTTTAAGTAAGGTAGCATTTTAGTTAATTAAGCATGATGTTTGAAGTCAAATATGGATTTGGTTGTATGAAATCGATAATTTTCGCTAAGTAGATATAACGGGTCAAGATGAGGTCTTGTTGTTATAACGGAATAAAGTGTAAGGAATGGCTACGGTATTATAACCGAGTAATGGGTAGAATTGCACATAAGTACGCTAATCGGGAAACGGGGACGTGGATAAATAGTCAAAAGACTCGGTTTTGAGTTATGACTAAAGGGAACAATTTCGTGTAAGGAAATTGTGCTAATAAAGTTCAATTACGTAAAATTGATTGAAACGAATAAGTTTAACGTATACCGGGAATCGGGTTCATAAACCCCATGTACGGCACTCCGGATAATGTAAAAGTTTTATAGTTATAACGTTCATGTGAGTTTTGGGCATAAACATAGGAGTTGTTTATTAAAAACATGAACGGGTCGAATAATTCGTAATTGAATATTTAGCCGGAAGCTTATAGGTTAAGAAATCCTTAATCCGGATGTTAGATTTTGAGTCCTTATGATAGAGGATGAATTTACGGGCATGTGGGAAGAAACGGGAGGTTAAACGGACAAGAAATGAGAAAGTTATGACCAAAATTGTAAAAATTCGTTAAGCTGAAAGTTGCAGGTTTGAACCAGGCGCAAGGTTGCGCCCCCCTGGCACAAGGTTGCGCCCCTGACTGATGTCTTCTGTATTGCGCCAGAATTGGCACAAGGTTGCGCCAGATGGGTTTCTTCTTGCGCCAATCGCTGGTTCTTTCATATTTTTCGCATTCTTCAACTCCAAACTTGTGTGAAGGATATCTAACTACGTTATATGCATTGTATAACTATATGTAAGTATGTAAGCATGTACGTATAGACGTGTTTATGTTTGCATGTATGTTTTCGGGTGTATGTAAATAGATGTATGAGTATACATATATGAAAGTATGTACGTGTGTATTAGATGTGATTGAATGTACACAAAGGAATAAAGTATGTATGTATGTACGTAAGTATGTATGCATGTATGTATGTAGGTATGTATATATGTTCATGTGTATGTAGGTAGATATGTATGAACTTATGCACGTATGCAGAAATATATGTATGTATATATATGTTTGTATGTATGTAAGTAAGTAGGTATGTATGAACGTACGTGGGTATGTATGTACGTAAGTAGGTATGTAGGTATGTAAGTATGCATGTATGTATGTATGTACGCAAGGTTTCAATAGGCTCGAATATTGAAATTATTATTAATGTACCTTGAGAATGAAGAGTAATGCAGGTACAATATTGTAGTCTCACCAGGGGTTTGATGCTCGGATGGAATGCTCAAATGTAAAAGTATAACAGAATGAAAAGTATACGAGGATGAATCTTTGTTTATATTTATAATGTGAGCTAATGTTATGAATGTATGTGGTGAGTGCAGGTTGTACAAGACACGAAGGATCATCGGGGAGTAGAGATTGAAGATCGAGTCACAAGTGAGATTGTACGGGAATGCTTGAGTGTGTAATGTGGTAAATAAGTTATGCTTTTATTTTGTAAATGAGTTCGGTTGAGGATTTTAATGGAAAAGACTTATTTTAAAATGGACCTTCAAATAAGGCAAGAAGTTTATAATGAAAGAAATTTTATGGCACAAATTTCTGCTGCGACGTTTCGTCAATTACGTATTAGGGTCTTACAACGACGGGAGAGTATTACAGGAGATATCTACGAGTAGTAATTAGTTTAGTGATTTTATCTTATACCCATCATGACCCGCTTGGGTTTTATCTTATACCTATCCTGACCTATTCTGTTTTTTATCCACCTCTGCATAACTCATCCTAACCTAGTGACTAATTTTGTTTGTCTCATCTTAAAATTTAAAATACTTATATCAACCCAAAATAGAATGGATGGACTTGTTTTGCCAGGTCTAACTTTCAAGTAAAATATCCAAAATGAGACAAAAATAGTGACGCCTTGGGATGAGCATGTGACAAACTCCCTTCAAACACCACATTGTTCGTAAATAATACTTTGGGACATTAACAATATAGTTGATTGATATGTAAACACTTTTGTCAATCAACTATATTGTCAATGTCTCAAAGTATTATTTACAAACTATGTGGTGTTTGAAGGGAGTTCGTCACAGGCTCAGGATTCACTATTTTTGTATCATTTTGGATATTTTACCTGAAAGTATACAACAACCACTTATGTTCTCAATTTTAAATGAGCACATGTGTTTAAGCCAGTTGTCACGCTCGAATCAGTGAAAAATAAACTCACGGTTCCAAAAAAAGCTGACACAAAAGCTAAGATAGGGACACATCAAGCTTATGGTGGGTCATTGTAGGCAGGCGTACAATGATTCAATAACTAATCTCCACTCCTCTTCAGTTTATCAGTTACATGAAATTTGTCAATATTCCTTATATCTTAAATTTTCGTATCTTCCAATCATTTATTTTGATGGCATGTGTTCACGTAGGTAGCTCAAAACCTTAATAAATTAATAAAAGTACACAATAGTTTAAAACCTAAAAGGTTCACAAATAACCAATTATCGTAAACAGCAAAAAGCACAAGACAGTGTCCGGTCACATCACACTTTACGTGTGAACTCTCATACACAGCCGCAAAAGGAGCATGTGGGAGAGTACATCATTTTACCTGCAAACCCTCCACTGCAGTCATGGATCACTAGTAAAAGGTTTCTCTTTATAGACCACTCTTCCTCTATAAATGACAGCTCCTTGTCATTCAGCAGGGACATTCCTAATCTCATTTCTCATCTCTAGAACTTGTTTCTTGCATGCTCTATTCTTCACTCACTACAATGCAATCTCACAAAACACAAATATTCTGGGTTGAATATTCTTCAATCCAGAATTCAAAACAACAACAACAAAGTGATCCAACCCTACGTATTGCATACGTGGGGGACCCCACGACCCTGGCGTTAGGCAAACCGAAACCCTTGAACCCTTTTGCCTAAGCAGTCCAGTCACTATCCTTGGTCTTGTATTTGTTGTAGCAACATATGTGCAACTTGAAAACCACACACACACACACACACACACACACACACACACACATATATATATATAGGAAGGAGCTCATGCGAGAACCACCTTTATTGTGAGAACCGCGAGAACCAATGTGAACACAACCTAAAATAGCTAAAAAAAACCCAACCCCCCCCTCCAAAAAAAAACCTAAACACCCCCCCCCCCCCCAAGCTAAAATGCTAAAAACTAAACCCCCAAAAAACCTAAAAAATCTAAAATCTAAAATTTTTTTTTTGAATTTTTTAATATTTTTTATAAAAAATATTAAAAATTTCAAAAAAAAATTTTTGTGTGATTTTTTGCTATTTTTTAGGCATTTTTGGTTGTGTTCACATTGGTTCTCGCAATAAGAGGTGGTTCTCGCATGATCTTCTCCCTATATATATATATATATATATAATATACAACATATACGTGTATGCTTGTTTATGTGCATGTAGAATGCTACCACAAGATTATTCCCAACTTTACTTCTAGTTCCCTAAATGGAAGTGGAAACTTATGTGCATAGTAATTTTGTAATTTTATTGACAATACTTGCACACCAATAAATAAATGGATTTCCATCCAAAATGGGCAAAGATCTTAGTTAATTTTCATAACTTCATGAGAGATTCTTATATCGATACAATATTCAGGCTATAGGGTATGGTCATGACCCTCATGATCACCATGACCCTCCACATCAGCGCCATGTCACCTACTTCTAATCCATCATCTAAAACCACTATTCTAAGGGTGTGGTCATGACTTAAACCACTATTATATTACTTTAATTCATTTTTGTGAAAAGGAAATAAAATATTGAATAAGGAAAGTAGGCTCATAGTTGTCATGGTTTAATCCATGGGAATCATGGTGGATGAGACAAGGGGATGGTGTAGCAATCCATTAATGATCCTACGTGGCGATTAATGACCCAACCATGCACCTCACACCCTATAGCCTCATAGTTGTGATTCAAATAAGAATCTACTAATGGTTCTTATTGGTATACTAATTTGTGAAGGTCCAAGCCTTCAATTAGATGTGTGAGGTTTATTAAAATCACTTATGAAGATTATCCCTTTCAAGCATATGTATTAGTGAGTTTTGCTGACCGTAGTTATGATGCATATTAACATTACTTATGAAGATTATCCATACTTTCAAGCGTATGTATTAGTGAGTTTTGTTCATCGTAGTTATGAAGCATGGACTACGAAGGTCCATGCCTACAATTGAATATTAGTGGGGTTTCAAGCATATGTATTAGTGAGTTTTGTTGAGCTCATTTATGATGTATGTAGCTTCTTGTCTACAAGTGAGTATCAATGAGGTTCGGGTTTCTCGGGTTCAGGTTTTCCGGGTATTCACTAATTCGGGATTGGGTGGCTTTAAATTCGGGTCAGGTTTCGGGTTTGGATAAAAATGAATGTCCCTACTCAAATATGATATGTGAAAGTCAACAACCTCTAATTATGCATATTTACATGCAATTAGCTAATAGCTACCGCATAGAATCCTTTTTCTATCAAATAGAAAATGAACACATTATTATCATTCATATATAGTTCAATATACAAATCAAATAACCAAATTGGTTGATTGCATAATAACTTAATTATCCTTTAAATTGACAACTCGATATATCAAAACTTAAATTATATTTACCTTCTCCGATGAAAAGCATTATTCTGGTTCTGGCCACCCACTACAAGAATTCTTCTCTGATACATCGACTTTTCCTGACGATGTGCCGTTGGGACAGCCTATCCCGACGACATGTTCTCGAGAAATGTCGGTGTGACCACAGGGTGTTGTCGGGATAGGGTGATCGTATCAGAGCAGATTTCTTTTAGTGACCGAAAAAAAAATCAATCAAGGGCCATCCCTACCATATTTGTCGCCTTCGCTCTCCTTTTTACCCCAACCAACCCATGAACCTCCGAACACATATGATTAAGGGTCTTTTGTTTTGGTTTTGTCCCATTAACATCAAATCATATGGTAGTTGTTGCCGGAGATGGTGGCTATTGTCCATCATCAACTTACTTGTTATAATATGCTAAATAAATTAAAATATAAGGGCATGTTTGGCTAAGCTTTTTGAAACAACTTATTGGCTTTTTGAAAAGTCATAAGCTTCAAAATGATGTTTGGCAATGAGGGTGCATGAGAGGGGGAAAAGCCAATAAGTCACTCCATACTGACTTTTTCAAAAAGCCAATAAATCAATAAGTTGTTTCAAAGCTTAGCCAAACATGCCCTAAGTTTCTAGCATTTGAAATCTGTAAAGTTATGTTTGTTAGTTTGAAACACATAATAATAAGAAGAGTAAATTACGATTTTGACCCCTGTAGTTATATAACTTTTACCCTTTTAGCCTAATTTTTTTTTTTTAACATCTGAGCCCCCAACGTCTTTTTTTTCTAACCTTTTTGGCCCCTAACACTAACCCAATCCATTAAATGTTAGGGGACAAAAGGGTTAAAAAAAGACGTTAGGGGCCAAAATGGTTAGAAAAAAAAGATGTTAGGGGCTCAGATGTTAAAAAAATCTTTTTTAAGCTAAAAGGGTTAAAGTGATTAACCAGAGAGACCAAAATTGTTATTTACTCTAATAAGAATGTGTAAAGTTGAATGTATTTCAGTGTAGTTAATATATTACTTTTTGATTGATATTGCTCTCTCTCGACTCTCTCTCTCTCTCTCAACTAAGACCATGTGTAGTGGGGCATTATAGGGCATTATATGACAAAAAAAACGCCCCCTTCCCTATTACATAGGGCATTATTTTTGAAAAAAAATTGGTGGGGCATTATATATAAAACGCCTAACATGGTTTGTGGAATGGTTGAATGGGTTTGACCCACCAATGAGAAAATAGTTTGCTTTTTTTTTTGTTTAATGATTGGAGGGGCATTATCAGGCATTATTCCCACTACACTTTTGCAATAACGCCCCATGCTGACTGGACTGCCACGTGTCGAATAATGCCCCATGGTAGTAGCATTATTTTGTTTAACCACTACACATGGTCTAATAACTTTTCACAAACCTTTGGTGATTTGATTAGTAACCATACCTTCCATGTTCTACTCACATTGGAGCATATATTTTTAGGACCAAAAATCTTCCACTGATTTGATTTAATAGAATATTGTTATTATTCTATTCATTAATTAATAATGAATAAAGATTACGTGAATCACACGATTAAAAAAAATATCAATATATTTAACCATAGTTGTAAAACAAGGTAGGCCGCCAAAGCGACTTTCTTTAACTCCGCCTAATTACTCGGAATCGATCAAACGCGGCCAACCTAGCCAGAATCGGATCTAGTAGGTCAATACGGGCTGAGTTTGACTTAAAAAAATAAAACATAATTTCTATGTATATCATATTAAATAATGAATACCATTTTCTCGTATTTTGTTATAAATATTAGTAAATTATTTGTTATTTGACATATATTTAATTTTCGGAAACTAATTTCCTTATAATTTAACATGTCCGAGTACTCTCCGTCTAGGCCGAGTACTCTTAACTCCCCGGTCGACCGACTAGAGAGCGCCTAACGACTTTTGCAACCATATATTTAACTATCAGAATAAGAACTACTACATTCACAAAATACAAACTGGTATAATAATGATAAACACCTGTTAAGTTTACATTAATGCAAGAAACAAAAAGAATTTAAATTACATTTTCAACTTGAGATCAACTAACATTGTTCCGAAAAGTGTCCACACGACATGGAAATTCCAACAACTTCGTTAACATTCAAAATTCGTAAACTTTAAAGGGGTGATGCATCGGTAAACACCAGATTCTCATGTACCATAGATTTTGCTTTGAATGGTTTCCAATGGTAACCTCTTGAAAGCCACATGTCTAGCACAAGCTACGATCTATATAATTCCATGATCCCCGTTGGTTAACAAGACAGTGACGAGACCCCTTAACGGGGTGTTTAGTTTTGCAGGAAGATCATCATAACAGTTTGAAGAAGACAAAAAGATTAACCTTATTTGTTGAGGCACATACCATAAACTAATCACCAGATTAGTTTGGTGTTTCTACACCCCTTGAGTTTATATGTACAACATTGGAATTCCAACTTCTTCAACATTCAAACGTGTAACAAAAAAAAAAAACAAAGAAATTAGTTATGTACATGGATCATCATCCACAAAGTTCAAAAATGATACAACAAAACCCAAAAAAATTCATAAAAAACACAATCTTCAAACCCAATCAAAAACTTTTTCGATGTGGTTGAGTATTCATTGGTCCACTCTTGAGTACACTACTTGTTGGAGATGTTACCATCTTCTCACTCAATTTTCTTGAATATTCTTTCCTCATGGTCTTCTTCACCCTCTTCGGGTTTTCCAACCACCCACGGTTCATCATGGGTACTAAATACCACCCAACAGAAGTGCACAATATCGCGAAAGACCGCCCGAAAAACACCAAGAAAACCAAGATCAAGATCACAAAAAGAGGCAAACAATACCAAGGCCTCCACCATTCACTCAACTTTCTTCTCACTTGACCAAAACCAATATTCTTTTTGCTAACAACGGGTGGTTTTGCTAGTGGCACGACCTTATCACCACCACCCACCGGATGATGTTCAGGAGATAAAACCGGCGTTTTCGCCTCTTCTTCGAGTTTATGTTTCTGCTCCTTTTCTTGCTTTCTTTGATCTTTAACCTTGACAACAATTGGTTTCACATCATTTGCATTTGTATACACAAACCTAACCAATGATATATCTTCTGACCCCTTTTGTGTAAAGATCTTTTGTCTCTTCCCATCAAGATCCGCCAAAAGAGCTTCAAACTTATCGAGCCCGCGACTCGAATATGGGTTCTTGTTATCTTTATTGCTTCTGCTGCAAAAACTGTGTCTTCTTCTTGTTATTTTCCTTTGAGGGGTTGATGGAAGCATGCAAATATCTTCAAAGTTGTCTTCTTGGATGCCTGATCCACAAATGAAAGCCATGTATTATGTTGTTGAAAATTAGGGTTTTTGAATGATTATGTGAAGCTTTTGTGTGAAAGATTTGATCCAACTGCTCATAATATTCAAAGAAAGAAGGGTTGAATTATATAGAACGGTTCTAAATGGGCGTGTTGACTTCTTGAGTTCTTGGAGAAGAGGTAAAGGATTGTGTATTTAAAGAAGATGATAGTGGGGATGTTTTATAAAATATTTAAACATGGGTGACCCACATGGGATTTGTTAAGACTTTGATCTAGTCTATTTCTTCTAAAAGTATTTACACAAACACCCCCTACACTATGGTTGTTTATATATATCCATATGTAAAGAAAATCAGAAAATATTTCACTCACTGTGTGCAATATATGTCTAGGTATGTTTTCTTTGTCACCCATATATACTCTAAGCCGAAATAATTGGATTTAAAACGGACCTGTTGATCAAATTCTCTTCCTCCCAAGTCGAACAATAGCATATCGAAAAAAGAACAAATCAATGGAAAATATCGAACACATGTTGTATATGAAGCAACGCATATGCTAAAGTATAATCGGTAACACAACTATTGTAATATCAATGTACTATATACATGTAACTATAATTATTAACATTCGTAATTACCAATACATACACTATACAAAAATAAAGATAGTAAGAATAAAGATGTAGTAATAAAGGTTGTTTGTAACATATTTCAATTATATAGGGAATAAAGATGTATATTGATAAAATCTAGGGTAAACTATGTAATGTTTCTGTAATTTGCTATGTGGGTTAGATACATGGTGTAATAATTAAGTTTTTTTATATAAAAATAATCCATTAGTTCTAGATGGATTAGCTCCTCACGACGTGCCTTCCGCAACCAATGACTTCAGCAAATAAATATATCCACCAAATCACCAAATACATCCATATAAATATAAATATATTTATAAACTAGACCACACTATATATATAAAAAGAAATTTGTGTTTTAATATATTAAAATAACTAATTGATAATAATTTATGCTAGACAATTTGATCGACCAACGTCACTCCTAGCTTTCATTTTGTTGCGAAGAGCTATCTCACTTTAATGCAGAATTAACCGTATATGCCACTGATGACGTGGGTAGCTCAAGCTTAATAAACTAACTATAAGTGCAATATAGCTTAAAGGGTTAAAGGGTTTAAGTAAACGACCAATTGTAGTGAACAGCAAAAAGCATGGAACAGTGTAACGTCCCATCACACTTTACGTGTGACTTCTCTTACTCAGCCGCAAAAGGGGCACGACACGTGAGAAGTGATATTCTTTTACCCGCATGTTCGAAGCCTTCAACCTACCAAAAAGGGTAACCCCCTCACTGTATCACCGGATCACTAGTCAAAGGTTTCCACTCTTGGCTTACTCTTTCCCTATAAATGACTACCCTTGGTCATTCAGGCAAACATTCCGAAATCTTACTCTCTCTCCCTCTAGAACTTGTACTTTGCATGTCCTATTCTTCACACACAAAAACACTATCACAGTTTATGCAGACTTCGGGATTGAATCTCTTTCAATTCTGAGTTCAAAGCAATTGATAGAAGAGTGATCCGATCCTACGTATTGCATACGTAGGGGGACCCTGCGACCTGCGTTAGGCAAATCAAGACTCTTGAACCCTTTTGCCTAACCAGTCCACTCACTATTCTTGGTCTCATATTTGTTGTAGCAACAAGTTGGCGCCCACCGTGGGGCTACGCCACTAAGTTTATCTTTGAAGACCAGTAGTGCAACTCCAATTTCGTTAAAACCATCATGTCTGAAAGCGAATCTCCGGGTGAGGTGAACCAATTACCACGTACTTCAACACCTAGTGCTAGCCAAACTTCATCGGCTATACCCACCTCGTTCTCAACTCCGGGGAACACCCCAACAGGAGCCACGTATCATGAGTTCTCTTCCTTTCAGACACCAACCCCATCTCGTTCAGGGGTTCCATCCACTCACATCGGTGAAACAGGCACACCAACACGCATCGATTTAACACCTGATGGGGTAGCAAGCAACTCTCTACAGTTGAGGTCTCTCCTTAACCAGTTCTTCAGCAGAGAAAAGGATAAAGGAGTAAGAATCAGGCTAGATTATGACGAACCTGAGCCCTCATTGTCACATGGGCCACCTCTACCTCCTTTTATAAGCTCACAACCTACCACATCCAGAAACGAAGCTGGTCCTAGTCACCTTCCACCAAATCCAAATCCAAATCCGTATGCTGTTGCAAGGCCAAATCCAACCTCTAACCCTTTGTTCATCTCCCAACTGGTTGCAACTGGTGCACCGTTGGGACATGAGTTAACTTTGGATCAGTTATTACAATCACCCGTTTCGAATCTTCCCCCTCCTGTGTCCACAACATGGGAGCAAGCTTTGTCTGTTGTTCCATTGGCACGAAGTGCAGCCATGAGTGTCCCCATGGGGATGAACTACATGTCTACATCCGAAAGCCTTCAAGGCTTCAACCTTATGCCACAAATGATGTCTCAAATGATAGCACACTTCCCTTGGCAACACTTCATTAACCAAGTGTTGGCCACTCAAGGGAATGCAAACAACAATCCGACCTCAAGAGCAGAAGAAGATCTTGCCAAACCATATAAGCCTAGCAATTTGTCCTATTTTTCTCAACAAATTGCCGACTATGATTTTCATACCCGGATTAAGATGCTGACGTGTGCGTGTATATACATGTTTTTACAATGAATTTTACACACGATTCGGTTTTAAAAATATAAAAATGATTTATACTTCAACATTAAAACACACACAAAAGGGCAAGTGTACCCCGTCATATATGTAGTAAAGTATCGGTAAGAACCAAGTGTCGATCCAAGGATGTGGGCGGATGCAATACTACTAAATCTTTGTCATTAAATTACCAGTAGAAAGATAGGTGGATAATTTTTTAAACTAAAATATGACTAAACATATATTTTAAAACATAATAGACTCCAAATATAAAAATAGATAAATAGCCTTGCTTTACGAACAACCGGAACATGTTAACTAAGTCGGTTTTGCCACTAAAACACTTGATCAATTTTCCATTTTTCAAAGACAATTAGTATCCCTTTCGGGAACTAACATGACAACTCTTTGGAAAGTTAAAACGATAAACACACTTTAACCACCTAAAATTGTTCTTTAAAGCCCTATTGATGAATGTCTATGGAAACCCTTAAAGATAAGCTAGTCATCCGTTAGGAGTTTTCTAACTTCACTTAATCAAGGAAAGCGACACCGATGAACACAATGCAACCACTGAGACAAGCACAAAATAGAGTAAATCACAACCGAGTTCATATTACAAATCTTGAACATAAATTCACCGAGAAAGCAATTTTGGCCTAAATTACTAACAAAGTTTACAACTTATGTCAAGAATTCATAACAACACCGTATAACCCGTTAAGGTCCTTCCGTGAGGGAAAGCGTTCTTGATTAATATTAATTACCCCTTATTAAACCACTAACCATTTCTAGTCTCATGGTGTAAACATTTTAAACAAGTTAAAAGTCTACTAATAAATGATTCATTAAGCTTCTTTTTGCAAATATCTCAACTAACCACATACTAATCATCCAAGACAATTAACTATAATCAAGAATCTAACATCAATAAACAAGGTTGCAAACTAATCATCAAGGATTAACATAGAAAGTGCTAAGTGTCATTACAAACTTGATTAACATGCTAATGGTTGTTTATGAAGTAAGGAATACTAGTATTTTTGCCCGAATGCTATAATAATACATAAAACATCAACCAAATGCTTGAATCATAAAAAAATCATGGAAAGATTCAAGAATCAAACCATAAACAAGCACAAGATTGAAGGCCAGGATGGTAACGGAGCTCCTAGGCACGGTGAGGGCTTGATTCCGGGCGAAAGATGTAACCTCCGGAGCCAGAAATTCGCCTGAGGTGCTCCCAGAAACCCAGACTTTTTTTGAACAGAATGCCTTCTGATGTGTTTTATAACTTTTTCAATCTGCACGATCGTGCCAATAAAGGGCACGGTCGTGCACTGTTCAGGATATTTTGTGACGTCAGCAGATCTTGGACCGGTTTTCAAGATTGGCACGGTCATGCCAACGGACGCACGGTCGTGCGTCTCCGAGAAGTAGCCGGCACTGCTAATCGCACTGGTAGTGCTTCCGAGAAAGAGATACCGGCACGGTCGTTCCAGCCAACGCACGGTCGTACGTTTCCGAGAATCGCCGGCATTGCGAACCACACTGGCAGTGCATCTTCGAGCTGTGGCCTGGTCTTCGAATTGGCACGGTCGTGTCAATATCCGCATTGCCGTGCCAAAAGTTGCTGAATCTTCACAGAATTGTCGTAACTTTGCCAATTCGCTCGGAAAATCTTCGTTTTCTTCATCTTCTTGTTCGACACGCTGTTTGAGGCCTGTAAACAAAAGCATACACGATTAAGTATCCTCGATTTTATGGCCAAAAACGCATAAAATGGGGGATTAAAGTATGTGTAATTTAACAAATATCAGATGCCATCTCACATAAGACTGTATGATGGAACCAAAGATCCTGAAGACCACCTCCAAATCTTTACTGGGGCTACAAGGATTGAGAAGTGGTCCAATGCCGAGTGCTGCCTTATGTTCATGTAAACCCATGTAGGGTCTGTCCGAATTTGATTCAATGACTTGCGTGGCAGAAGCATTCGAACCTTCGACGATCTAAGCAAAGGTTTCTTGGCTAACTTTTCACAACAAAGGAGGTACGTCAAGGATGCAACAGTGATTTTCCAAATCAAGCAAAGGGATGATGAAAGCCTTAGTGATTTCATCGATGTTACACCCCAACCGATGGCGGAATCATCGGGTGCGGCACTAGGCGAATCAGATTGCTCAAGAGAATCCATAACAACTATTTAGTGACAATATTTAATGCGTCCATTATCCCATACTAATAAACAATATATCAGCAAACAGTCATACAGATTTCATGTTCTCTCAAACAATACAAATCCGACAATCTAGATTTATTGTGAGTTTCTTGACTTCCTAGCTTGATTTCGAGATAGTCTGTGATTAACTTGCAACATACGTTAAAATAATGTTAATCTAAAAATGTATCGGCGAGTATACAGGTTTGATATAGTAGCATAGTAGGTAAAAAGCGCTGCAAACGTCCACATACATAAACGAGATACACAACATACATACTACAAGACAAATACTACCAGCTAAGTCACTCGATGACTACGATGGGGATCCCAAGAGGGGCATGATTTCCTTAACTAGACCCCGTCGGGTGTGAGTCCAACTATAGTACCATACTAGCTAAGGTGGGATGTCGCGAGTAAGAGTCCTAGCACATATGTATCAAGCATTACGTGTAAATATGTACGTCAGTTATTCGCATGTGATAATAGTTTAGATTGTGTACTGCGTTTTGGTAAGTGTGTTATTGATATAAACGTATGTTACACCCCAAAGTGTGTTTAAAAGGGGTCAAGTATACTCACAGTGCGTGTTTAGCTAGTAATATAACTCTGAATTGGTTCAAAGGGAGCGCGTTGAGTTTAGCCTGAGCATAGAACAATAGCGTAAGTGTTGAACAACGTGTAAACAGTGCGTTGGATGGGTTGAGCGTCGAAGTGTGAGTTGATCGGATGGTCATCCGGACAGATGGTCATCCGGACAGATGACCATTTAAACGGATAGTCATTCGAATGAGTTATGAGTGTTTGTAAATCGTTTTGAAACCTTTTGAAGTTTTCGTTGTAGTATAAATCAGGTCATCCGGTCGGATGGCCATTCGATCGAGAGTTTGGTAGTTTGAGGTTTTGATCAAATCGTTTAACAACGAATAGTATAGAAGTCTAGTCACCTGGTCGAATAGTCATTCGGTCGGCCGATCTGATGTTTTGAAAGTTTTACAAGTTTTCTAAGTTAAAAAGTTTGAAGTTTAGTGAAGACAGCGTGACAACGTGTTCAAAAAACAGAAATATATCAGGGTTCAGTTCATTCGATCGGATGGGAACCATCCCATTCGATCAGACTAACTGTTCCCGATGAAGTTTTATGTTCAACCCGTGAATCTTCGTCTCTCTGGTGGAAATCTGTTTTCAGATCGGCATCTCCACTAGAAAGGGAGTAGAGAGCCTGAATGAGTTTAGATTACATCGGTTTTGAGTAGAAGTGAAGGAAGTTGAAGAAAAGTATGAATTCATTTGATTAATGTTGTAATCTGGTTGAGATTTATATAAAATAGTGTAGGAATCCTTTAGATCTGAACAAATCTTGATGAGATGATGTCATACAACAGTTTGCATAAGAAACTGAGATGACGTCACCTTCAAGTAGTCGAAATCAGGTGATTTCATTAAGAGAACTAGTGATTTTGATGGAGAAGATGATGAGAAAGTGTGTAGTGATGATGATTGTACAAGATTTAGGGTGAAATACTTACGGAATAGCCTTGAATCAAGAGAAAAGTACTTGAAAGAGACTTGAGAGCGTCTGGTCGAATGGAGCGGTCACATCAGTGAATATTGATGTGACAGGCGGGTATTTATAGGGTGAGAGAGAAAGTAAGGCGGTGGAAGGAGTGCGTCGGATGGCCAGTCGATCGGATGGCCATCCGATCGGATGGTCATCCGGTCAGATGTCTATTTGATCGGTTGGTCATCCAACCAGCCGAATTACGTTTTGTTGGTTTCCGACTTTCGTTTCGTGCGTTAAGCGATGCGTTGCGCTTAAGAGAGTACTTTAGTGAGATATTATGCCGTGTTTTGGTGCGATAAATTAAGTTGCGCGTGCCAGTGTGTGCGTAATTAAACAAGTATTAGTTATATCTATATAGCTAGTAATATAATAGGTCATAGCATAGGTAACCGCGTTTTTGAGTTTGCGTTAGCGTTGCATCACGACGAGCGAGGGGAGTAGTTTAAGTACTCACGCGATGTCATCGTTAGCGTTAGTGTATGTGTTGTGATGTGCGATATAGCGTGTTGAAAGTATGCGATATAATGCGAACGTATACGAATTAGCGTAGTAAGCGATATAGTTACATTATGATCTGAATCTCTAGTGCTAGGCGTAACGAGAGTAGCGATAGTAACAAGCGCAAAAGTGCGGGTTGTTACAGTCTCCCCTGCTTTAGGAAATTTTGTCCCGAAATTAATCCACAAGGAGGACTGTGAGAATTGATACGAGTTAGTGGCGAGAAAAGCGTTAGAGTAAGCGAAGGATGAGCGAGCGGTTGATCGAGCGTTGACGAGTGAAAGCGTCATCAAATTCAGATGAAGGAAGATGACGAAGAGAAGACAGCCTTCCACACCGACAAGGGTATTTTTTGTTACCAAAAAATGCCTTTTGGCATAAAGAACGTGGGGGTAACCTACCAACGTTTGGTGGATAAATCATTTGCTGAGAAAATACGCAAGAACATGGAAGCGTATGTGGATGACTTAGTCATCAAGAGAAAAACTGAAGGTCAAATGCTCGATGATATACAAGAAACGTTCCGGAATCTTAGAAAGATCAACATGAAGCTTAATCCTGTAAAGTGCTCATTTGGTTTTGAGGAAGGCAAGTTCTTGGGGCATATCCTAGGAAAGCAGAGCATAAAGGCTAATCCCAACAAGGTTAGAGCCATCCTTGATACTAAGTCCCCACAAAGCAAGAAGGAGGTTGAAAGCTTGAATGGAAAGCTTGCAGTCTTGAAGCTTTTTACGTCCAAGCTGGCTGAGAAGTCCCTTCCTTTTTTCAAAACCCTTCAAGGGTGTACAAACAAGAAGGACTTCCGATGGACCGAGGAAGCTGAAGAAGCCTTTAACCAAATGAAGCAGCACTTAGCTTCATTATCAGATATCGCTGCTCTGGAAACCGATGAACTAATCTATGTATATCTTTCAGTCGCTAAAGAAGCTATCAGTACGGTCCTGACCATCGAACGGAACAAGGCTCAGGTACCCGTTTACTTCTTCAGTAAAACTTTAAAGTTGGTAGAGACCAAGTATCCCCTGTTGGAAAAACTTGCTCTTGCATTGGTGAAAACAGCCAGAAGACTTCGAAGGTATTTTCAAGCACACCCAATACAAGTGGTCACCGACCAACCCATTAAAAGTGTGCTTGAAAAACCTAAAACTTCTGGACCTGGCCAAGTGGGCAGTGGAACTAGATGAACACAACATCACCTACATTCTAAGGAAAGTTGTGAAAGCCCAGATCTTGGCTGATTTTATTTTGGAAATTCCAAAGGAAACAACAATGGAAGTTAACACTGCCTCCACTAAACCTTCTGACCCTGATACCTGGAAGCTTTTTACCGATAGAGCTTCCAGCCTTGAAGGGTCGGGGGTAGGGCTAGTCCCGATCAGTACTAATGAATTAGAATTTACATATGCTCTTCGGCTTGAATTTCAGACAACCAACAGTGAAGCTGAGTATGAAGCACTGATTGCAGGACTCAAGCTAGCAAAAAAGATGGACGTTCAAAAGCTTCAAGTCTTTACAGACTCTTTGCTGGTTTCAAGTCAAGTGAATGATAGCTAACTAAAGAACGTAACATGAAGAAGTACCGAGAAAAGGCAAAGGAGCTCATGGGCACGTTTCAATCATGCACCATTAAGCAAGTCCCAAGGTCACAAAATAAGAAAACCGATGCACTAAGCAAGCTTGCATCACTTACCTTTGCCCATCTGACCAAGAAGGTGTTGGTTGAAGTGCTAAAGACATCGTCCATTCAAGAACTCGAAGTACAAGATGTGATTACAGAGGAAGGGCCAAATTGGATGACCCTTCTAGTCAAGTTCCTAACAAATAGTGAGCTGTCAAATGATCAAACGGAAGCTGAAAGGGTTCGGATCAATTCAAGACAATACGTGTTGCAAGGAGATATCCTCTATAAAAAGGTATACCTTGCACCATTATTTCGATGCGTCAGCCCAAAACAAAGCCAATATCTGATCAACGAAGTTCATGAAGGGATATGTGGGGCTAACTACGGCCCAAGATCAGTGGTTTTAAAGCTAATGAATCTTGGATATTTTTGGCCCACCATGCATCATGATACATCCGAACAGTTGAAAAAGTGTGAAGCTTTCCAGATACATGCTCCAGTGCCTAAAATCCCTAAACATGACTTGGTTCCCATCTCATCGGCCTGGCCATTCCATAAGTGGGGAATGGACATCATTGGTCCGTTCCCACCAGCCAAAGGAGGATTCAAGTTCCTACTAGTGGTTGTGGACTACTTCACTAAGTGGCCGGAGGTGAAGACATTGGCAAAGATATCAGGAAAGCAAGTCATTGATTTGGTGTGGGAAAACATAATCTGTTGATTTAGGCTACCAAGAGTGCTAGTTACGGATAACGGGAAGCAATTTGTCGAGAAGCCTTTTAGCTCCTGGTGCAAGGAGTTCAGAATAACACAAGTGTTTAGCTTGGTGGCTTACCCACAGTCCAACGGTCAAGTCGAAAGAAAAAACCGCAACATTGTTGAAGGCATTAAAGCTCATTTGGGAAGGCACGACAACAATTGGCTTGAAGAACTTCCCAATGTGTTATGGGCAATAAGAACAATAGAGAAAACAAGTCTTAAGAAAACACCATACAGCCCAGTGTTTGGATCCGAAGCTGTAAACCCGGCAGAAATAGGAGTTATAACGAAGAGGACGTTTGTCACACCCCGAAATTATCAGAGCTTGGCGTGACTGGACTGGTATCGTCATTGCACAGCGGAAGCAAAATAAGCTAAGACTTCTAGAAATTGAACGCCCACTAAGTACTCGACTCCACTTGGCTCTCCTTTTCCAACCGTGCCATAACTTTGAAAAGTAACCTGAGAAAGAAACATGCGAAAAATCAACATAAAGTTGAGCGAGTTCATAGTTTGTTTGTAAAAGATTTGAAATAAATCTTTTGAGTTGTGAAAGGTTTGAAATAAATCTTTTGAGTTGTGAAAGATTTGAAATAAATCTTTGGAATAACCGGTTTTAGAAATAGTATTGAGAAAATGAATTTAAAAATCATTTTCTTGCCAAGTTATATGGAAACGTTGTGTTTGTAACACGTTATGTTCATAAAACCATGTATTTGTAAAGTCTTGTATTTGTAATGTTCGCTTAACCGTCAATGCCCACCCTGACTTGACTCCATACCCGCATAATTCTTTGAATTTGTATAAAACATGGTATTTAATTTGTATGAACAAGTAGTTTCGTAAGTATAAAATCCCTGGTATGCAGCAAATAAGGAAAAAGAGATCACCAATGGTTTGCAAGGCCATTGATATGTGTGAAGTGCAAGTAGGAAGACTCAAACCTAGCAAATTTATGCGTTGGGTACAAAGTCACCCCGAGGTCCGTTCTGGTTGGGCCTGGGGCTGGGCTCGCTACACCCAGATAGATCTACCGCTCCTGTCCCTCGGTCCTATAATGAGGATTAATGATCCCAAGTTGCACCTACCCACTCACATGATCTGTACGTTCTAACCCTCCTTACGCTAACCATACCATGTATAAAAATGTCTGTAAAAATTGTAACATGTATTTTACCCCAGCCTCTAAGGCTGAATCTCCCCAGCCACTAAGGCTGATCCTCCCCAGCCACTAAGGCTGGCTCCTCATTCTCTATATATCATTACCAAACGATCCATCCCTAGTCATGAAAATCATTCATTTCGATAATACACCTTTGTTTTGTAAAAACCGGTATGTTTAGTATAAACCTTTCGTAAATCATTTGAGTTCCTTGAAATCCCTTCGTAATATGATTTAGAAATACTAGTGTTGCGTTTGTTAAAAACTTTGTTTGTTTTTGCAAAACATGCATGTCTTTCCACCCCGAAAACATTTACAAAGCTGTAAAACAGTAAAAAGTGGGGTTATGAACTCACCTGAATATTCCTGTGCAAAGCTAGCTAATTTACGACTTCGTGATGTCGTTTCCAAGACTTGACTTGCTAGCGTGCGTTCTATAATATTCCTATCACGGAATATCTAATAAGTTTCTAAATAAACGCAGTAACTAACTACGTGTAATCGAGCTCTACCGAATCGTTAACCGAACGATTCGACAGTAAGTTGTTAACTTAATGGAAAAGATTAAGTTATACGTGTTAAGTCTCGTTTAATGACAGTAGCAATCTAGTGAGTTTTGAAAAAGACTTAGTTTCCGAGAGACTTAAAATGAATAAATATTTATATAAAAATATATAAATATATCGTTGTAAGCGTGTTAGCCGTCTCGAGTAGTCATACGAGTATAAAAGAATATTTCTATGAAAATATCATATAACAAACTCGTATCATATATCGTGTTTCGTATGAAAATAATATATAATAACTTGTATTATATATATCACGTCTTGTGTATATTTGCCAAAAATATACGTATATGCCGTTTCAGCGTTTGTAATAAATATAAAAAGTTATATTTATTTTGCGAAAGTATTATCGAGTTTGTTGGAAGTTTGAAATAAATAGATAAACTATATCTATTTTATAAAAGAATTCGTGTCGTTTATTACTTCAAATAAATATATAAACTATATTTATTTTAGAAAAACAATCGTCGTGTCGTTTGATATTTGAAATAAATATAAACTATATTTATTTTGATGAAACGAATTCGTGCTACGCGATGCTTGAAATAAATATATATACTATATTTATTTATAAAAAGAATTCGAGTTCGTTTGAAATAAATATAATAACTATATTTATTTTGTTATCGAAATATTTTTCGTATCGTGGTTCTCGTAAGTTGTAAGTTGTTGTCGAATGAAACTTTATATTCGTATCTCGTAAAAGTCGCTTTATAACAATAGTTGTCGTTTTACAAGAAAAGCACGTTTTTATAATAAAACTCGTTTTGTTTTACGGGTTTTCTCGAAAAACGGGCAGAGTTTCCTCTGTTTTTGGACGCCCCGACAACACAAGTTGTCGTTATTTTTATCAAAACACATTAGTCAATCGTCGTATATCAATTTTCTAATCAAATATATAACACTTCATTAAATATAACACAACTTATAAATCGGTTTGGATTGGTCGAAGCTCGTTTGTCACGTGAGTAATAATATTATAAAAATAACAAAATAAACGTGACGTTAATTTTTACCAAGTCTTCGCGGCATGAAGTTTGACTGAGTTGACTGAGTCAACTGGTTTGACCGAGTCGACCCGCCGAGTTGACCGAGTGAAATCTGACCCGTCCGATCCGCGCTTGACCCGAACCAAACTCGATCACTGTTGACCCGAACCATTGACTGAGTTGACTCGGTTTGACCGTGTCAAACCGAGTTGAGCCGAATATTAACCCGAACACCGAATCTTGAACCAATATGATCCTGACGTGAACCTGACCCGCACCTGAACTGTACGCGACCCGGGCGGAACCAAATACCTGAGCCGTCTTCAACATCATTGTCAATCAGAGAATATCATCATCATCTTCATGTTTCGGGAGAAAAATAAAGAGAAGTAGGAGGTGATTACCGGAATAACTCGGCGGATAAAGACGAAGACCGCTGGTCCGAGGCTTCGACCGCCGGTCCGTGGCTCCGACCGCCGGTCCGTGGCTCCGATCTCTCTCTCTCTCTCTTTCTTCGCGTCTCCCTCTTCTTCTGTCTCTCTCTCGTCCGCCATTTTTCGCCGTTGCACCACCACCGGACAGTGGTGGTGGTGGTCGTCTGCTTGTCGATGGGAAGGGGGGTGGAGTGGTATCTTGCTGGAATAACCACCGCCGCCGCCGGCTCCGCCATGCCTGGCCGGAGTCCGGCCGTTCATCTTTCATCAGAGGGGAAACAGGGGTATTGTCAAAGGGGGGTGGGTGTTGTCGGTCCGAACAGGGAATCGAGAGGGAGGGAGGGGCTGGTTTGTGCTCTGATGTTTGTTTGTGTGAGTGTGATTGAGAGAGGGAGTGTAATAGAAAAGTTTTCTGTGTTATAAATTGTTGAAAGCAACTAGGGTGCAACACCCTTTAAATAGAGTTTAGTGATTTTATTGCCTTTTGAGTATTCAAATGGTATTTAGGTCTATTGTTTTAACCTTTGAGTCAAGATCTTATGTAGAGATCTTTATGTTTCAACTTTTGCAACACAATTTCTTGAAGAGATTTTGTAAAATTTGGTAAGATTTTGTTTAAGATCTTTAGTATTGTATGTGTAGGTTTAGGCTTGTGGGTGTTGGGCTTGGGCCCAGGGCCCACAAGCCCATATCGTGTGTAAGTGATCCGTAATTCCTACGGGACCTGCTATCGCAACCAAAACTCCATAAACATAAAAATATTCGTATGACATCCATATTTGTCGGGGTCGTCAGTATTTCGTACGGTTTCAGTCCGTTGTCATGTGATGTTTCGCAGATTCCACGCGAATCTTCATGCGCGTACTGTATAGCTGAACAATCGTTTCTGGGCACTCCAAGGGCCTGGTTAAGTTAATTTGCTCTGTAAACACTAATTATTATTGCGTTAATCATCTGCTAATCACGTAAGCCGTAAATCACCGATTGTCACATTCTCCCCCTGTTACAGAAATTTCGTCCTCGAAATTTAGACTATGTTATCTCCTCAGAATTGTGTTGTTCGCAGGTAAGTCCGAATAATAACAAAGTGAATGACCGCGTAATCGAAACAAGACTTTTTCGAATCAGGTGAATTTAATGGCATTCCTCAACAATAAGAACCCAACGGTTTAAAAAGTAGTGTGTCTCAGTAATTGATGTCAAAGGAAACGAGACGTAATGATACAGTCACCAGTGCGACTAAGTTAACAAGGATCCAACAATGAACAGGAACTTCGACCAATCGAATTCCATATGAACGTTTACAACGTGTAAATGAGTTCTAGAAGCAATAACATCCACTGGATGAACTTAGAATCAACAATCTCAAATGTACTAGTTTGCATGAAACGCTCGATCGTGATAAGCACAAGCTGTAAGTTATACCGACGCCACAAGGTGTCGCATTGAATGAAACAATTCAATAATAGGGGTGATCGAACAAATATCACCTGTGTTTTATATGAAACGCTCAATCATGATTAGCCCAAGCTACAAGTTTGTGCTGACACCACAAGGTGTCGTAATGATTCGATAATAGCGGTGATCAAACAAATTCACCGTGTTTGAAGTCAAATGAAAGCGCAATAAAGTGAATCTTGAAAGTTTGTTTTAAATGACATCATAGGATTTTCAATTGAAAATGGAACATTAATGAAACAATGTTTTCGATCGAAGGTGAAGAAACAATGAATGTCGCAAAGCATTCGATCGATGTTGAAAGAACCGTTATGAGGTACACCGGAATGTGAAATGAATTTGTGTACCATTGTCTTAACACACAATTATGTTAAGACTGTTGTAATGTGATAAATCAAAGCGGATTTAATCTGAATCAATAAATAAATAATTAAATCCGTGCATAAGATACGTAAACGAGTTTAGCGCAAGGTTCAAATAAGTGAAAACACCACCACAAGGTGTCGAAATCAACAATTTAATGGAGTCGAATACCAAACAAGTTTACCACGACTCGGAACAAATGAAGTGTTCGTTAAAAATTGATTTGAATATGATGCTCCCAATACATCATATGGTGTCTCGAATCGAATAAGTGTAATGAGCAAGTTCAAACAATTGAACTTGGTTTTAGCGCAATCCGACAATAGATATATGTATCGATAAGAAAAAACTTTCGGCATGGTCACAACGAAAAACCATGTATGTATCTTGTAAAGAAATGATCGTGACACAATGACCATTAAGAGGAGTAGAGATACGAAAATCTACTCAGTAAATATGAAATTCGAAATTTCAATAATAGAAATTTGAGGACTTTACCTGGGGTTGCATGTGATGTCCGATTGTTAAGTGACATTACCATGGAATGTCGAACATATCGTATTCGTCATTAATTAGGTAGTAGGGGGAGGGGGGAAATGCGGAGACAATCGTCTTCTCCCTGGCGTGACTCGTGTCGTTGCAGGATCGCGTGACAAGTTGTCGTTTCCTGATTGTTAGTTCTCCTGCTGACAGGGATCTAGCGTCGTCGTTAAATTTGCGTCATCGTTCCTTCTCAAAGGCCTCGCCTCGACAGTCATATGTGTCGTACTTCAACCTCCGTTGATGTATAGCTTAAGTTTCACGTATACCTGTGCACTAGCGTTGTGTGCCGCGTAGAAGGTGATGTACCCCGACATCCGTTGACGTAGAAATTGAGTTCCATGTATTCTCGTGCGCTAGTGTTTCGTTATACGTAGGCTGTCTGCTCGGGAAGTCAAAATATCATAGACAACATGGATAATAATATGTGCCCGAGTTAATATTCGCGGTTCCTACGTGATGACCTTTAATAAACACACACATGCGCAAATAATCAATCATATAATCAAATAAACATCTTAGTCACCAATAAGCAATCAAGTAATTCCCCTAGTCCCACCAGTCTATCCTCCCAGCCTCTCAGACTGAATCTCCTAGTCCCACTATACTATCCTCCCAGCCTCTCAGACTGAATTTCCTAGCCCCACTAGACTATCCTCCCAGCCTCTCAGACTGAATCTCCTAGTCTCTCAGACAACCTCCCTGTTCCGAAGGTCTTAAATGCATGTTTCCTAAATTCTCAGAGTGTTGTGTACTGTATGTAATTGTTTTGTGTACCGTGTATAAAACATCACAATAGCGTATGTTTGAAAACAAAATTTTGACTGTTTGTTTTTCGGCAACGGTTGGAGAACATATTCGAGTACTATGCGTTCTGTATGTATTCAGGTTTTAATATTCTAAGTTCCCAGAGGAAAGTGAGGTTAGAGCCTAGGTATCACAACAGAAACCTAATTCGCTGTAACCTATAGCTCTGATACCAATCTGTCACACCCCGAAATTATCAGAGCTTGGCGTGACTGGACTGGTATCGTCATTGCACAGCGGAAGCAAAATAAGCTAAGACTTCTAGAAATTGAACGCCCACTAAGTACTCGACTCCACTTGGCTCTCCTTTTCCAACCGTACCATAACTTTGAAAAGTAACCTGAGAAAGAAACATGCGAAAAATCAACATAAAGTTGAGCGAGTTCATGGTTTGTTTGTAAAAGATTTGAAATAAATCTTTTGAGTTGTGAAAGGTTTGAAATAAATCTTTTGAGTTGTGAAAGATTTGAAATAAATCTTTGGAATAACCGCATAATTCTTTGAATTTGTATAAAACATGGTATTTAATTTGTATGAACAAGTAGTTTCGTAAGTATAAAATCCCTGGTATGTAGCAAATAAGGAAAAAGAGATCACCAATGGTTTGCAAGGCCATTGATATGTGTGAAGTGCAAGTAGGAAGACTCAAACCTAGCAAATTTATGCGTTGGGTACAAAGTCACCCCGAGGTCCGTTCTGGTTGGGCCTGGGGCTGGGCTCGCTACACCCAGATAGATCTACCGCTCCTGTCCCTCGGTCCTACAATGAGGATTAATGATCCCAAGTTGCGCCTACCCACTCACATGATCTGTACGTTCTAACCCTCCTTACGCTAACCATACCATGTATAAAAATGTCTGTAAAAATTGTAACTTGTATTTTACCCCAGCCTCTAAGGCTGAATCTCCCCAGCCACTAAGGCTGATCCTCCCCAGCCACTAAGGCTGGCCTCCCCAGCCACTAAGGCTGGCTCATCATTCTCTATATATCATTACCAAACGATCCATCCCTAGTCATGAAAATCATTCATTTCGATAATACACCTTTGTTTTGTAAAAACCGGTATGTTTAGTATAAACCTTTCGTAAATCATTTGAGTTCCTTGAAATCCCTTCGTAATATGATTTAGAAATACTAGTGTTGCGTTTGTTAAAAACTTTGTTTGTTTTTGCAAAACGTGCATGTCTTTCCACCCCAAAAACATTTACAAAGCTGTAAAACAGTAAAAAGTGGGGTTATGAACTCACCTGAATATTCCTGTGCAAAGCTAGCTAATTTACGACTTCGTGGTGTCGTTTCCAAGACTTGACTTGCTAGCGTGCGTTCTATAATATTCCTATCACGGAATATCTTATAAGTTTCTAAATAAACGCAGTAACTAACTACGTGTAATCGAGCTCTACCGAATCGTTAACCGAACGATTCGACAGTAAGTTGTTAACTTAATGGAAAATATTAAGTTATACGTGTTAAGTCTCGTTTAATGACAGTAGCAATCTAGTGAGTTTTGAAAAAGACTTAGTTTCCGAGAGACTTAAAATGAATAAATATTTATATAAAAATATATAAATATATCGTTGTAAGCGTGTTAGCCGTCTCGAGTAGTCATACGAGTATAAAAGAATATTTCTATGAAAATATCATATAACAAACTCGTATCATATATCGTGTTTCGTATGAAAATAATATATAATAACTTGTATTATATATATCATGTCTTGTGTATATTTGACAAAAATATACGTATATGCCGTTTCGGCGTTTGTAATAAATATAAAAAGTTATATTTATTTTGCGAAAGTATTATCGAGTTTGTTGGAAGTTTGAAATAAATAGATAAACTATATCTATTTTATAAAAGAATTCGTGTCGTTTATTACTTCAAATAAATATATAAACTATATTTATTTTAGCAAAACAATCGTCGTGTCGTTTGATATTTGAAATAAATATAAACTATATTTATTTTGATGAAACGAATTCGTGCTACGCGATGCTTGAAATAAATATATATACTATATTTATTTATAAAAAGAATTCGAGTTCGTTTGAAATAAATATAATAACTATATTTATTTTGTTATCGAAATATTTTTCGTATCGTGGTTCTCATAAGTTGTAAGTTGTTGTCGAAGGAAACTTTATATTCGTATCTCGTAAAAGTCGCTTTATAACAATAGTTGTCGTTTTACAAGAAAAGCACGTTTTTATAATAAAACTCGTTTTGTTTTACGGGTTTTCTCGAAAAACGGGCAGAGTTTCCTCTGTTTTTGGACGCCCCGACAACACAAGTTGTCGTTATTTTTATCAAAACACATTAGTCAATCGCCGTATATCAATTTTCTAATCAAATATATAACACTTCATTAAATATAACACAACTTATAAATCGGTTTGGATTGGTCGAAGCTCGTTTGTCACGTGAGTAATAATATTATAAAAATAACAAAATAAACGTGACGTTAATTTTTACCAAGTCTTCGCGGCATGACGTTTGACTGAGTTGACTGAGTCAACTGGTTTGACCGAGTCGACCCGCCGAGTTGACCGAGTGAAATCTGACCCGTCCGATCCGCGCTTGACCCGAACCAAACTCGATCACTGTTGACCCGAACCATTGACTGAGTTGACTCGGTTTGACCGGGTCAAACCGAGTTGAGCCGAATATTAACCCGAACACCGAATCTTGAACCAATATGATCCTGACGTGAACCTGACCCGCACCTGAACAGTACGCGACCCGGGCGGAACCAAATACCTGAGCCGTCTTCAACATCATTGTCAATCAGAGAATATCATCATCATCTTCATGTTTCGGGAGAAAAATAAAGAGAAGTAGGAGGTGATTACCGGAATAACTCGGCGGATAAAGACGAAGACCGCTGGTCCGAGGCTTCGACCGCCGGTCCGTGGCTCCGACCGCCGGTCCGTGGCTCCGATCTCTCTCTCTCTCTCTCTTCGCGTCTCCCTCTTATTCTGTCTCTCTCTCGTCCGCCATTTTTCGCCGTTGCACCACCACCGGACAGTGGTGGTGGTCGTCTGCTTGTCGATGGGAAGGGGGGGTGGAGTGGTGTCTTGCTGGAATAACCACCGCCGCCGCCGGCTCCGCCATGCCTGGCCGGAGTCCGACCGTTCATCTTTCATCAGAGGGGAAATAGGGGTATTGTCAAAGGGGGGTGGGTGTTGTCGGTCCGAACAGGGAAACGAGAGGGAGGGAGGGGCTGGTTTGTGCTCTGATGTTTGTTTGTGTGAGTGTGATTGAGAGAGGGAGTGTAATAGAAAAGTTTTCTGTGTTATAAATTGTTGAAAGCAACTAGGGTGCAACACCCTTTAAATAGAGTTTAGTGATTTTGTTGCCTTTTGAGTATTCAAATGGTATTTAGGTCTATTGTTTTAACCTTTGAGTCAAGATCTTATGTAGAGATCTTTATGTTTCAACTTTTGCAACACAATTTCTTGAAGAGATTTTGTAAAATTTGGTAAGATTTTGTTTAAGATCTTTAGTATTGTATGTGTAGGTTTAGGCTTGTGGGTGTTGGGCTTGGGCCCAGGGCCCACAAGCCCATATCGTGTGTAAGTGATCCGTAATTCCTACGGGACCCGCTATCGCAACCAAAACTCCATAAACATAAAAATATTCGTATGACATCCATATTTGTCGGTGTCGTCAGTATTTCGTACGGTTTCAGTCCGTTGTCATGTGATGTTTCGCAGATTCCACGCGAATCTTCATGCGCGTACTGTATAGCTGAACAATCGTTTCTGGGCACTCCAAGGGCCTGGTTAAGTTAATTTGCTCTGTAAACACTAATTATTATTGCGTTAATCATCTGCTAATCACGTAATTAGGAGCCGTAAATCACCGGTTGTCACAACGTTCAACATTGATCTAGAATCAAACAAGCAAGAGACGATGTTGAACTTGGAACTCCTTGAAGAAGCCCGAGACCAAGCAGCAATACAAGAAGCGAAATACAAGCAGAAAATGGAATCTTACTACAATGCATGGGTAAAACATGAACGGTTCAAGCTTGGTGATCTCGTCCTTCGAAACAACGAGGCCAGCAAAAAAGAAAGCCAAGTAAAGCTTGGCCCTAAGTGGGAAGGGTCGTACACCATCCTTGAAGCCCACAAAGGGGGATCATATAAGCTAGCAGATCCACAAGCCGGTTCCATGTTTAGTCTGATTTGTTAGAAAGAATCCCAAAGTGTTGTTTCATTCCCCATGTAATCAAAACACTTTGAACGAATGATGAAGTTTTTTATCAGAATTTGTCTTTCTATCATATAATCAGGTTGAGAACCTAGCAAAAAAACTCTATGACAAGGGTCATGTAAGGGGATGAGCTCCCAGGCCACATCGCTAAATAGGTTCAAGGGTTGAATGGACCTATATAAGGGTGAGTTCCTAAATCAATCCAACTCCATGAGACTTAGAATTTTTTTTCAAAAAACATGTCTCATAGACGGGTTTGAGCAGCCTACACCAAATGTTCCTTAAGCCTTAACACTGGCTTACAAACCAAAATCAGACTAAGTAAAGTCATAAATAGGATAGGTGTTATATCTTCTTGTTAAAAATATCCTAAGGCTAAGTGACTGCAGCACTGAACCCTTTTGTCGCAGCCCCCAACCCCTACCCCGGGATCGGGAACCGCGAGCCAGTCAAGTGGTATCGGTGTTTATTAATTTGGCAGCGGAATTTATACATCAGGATCGTAGTTAGGAAATATTATCAGAGTTTAAAACACCAAACTTTTATAATAAATAAATGGGATAAAACCCATGTTTCGTTTACAATATATTTATAGGGATAAACTCTAATTATTGAAAACATAATCTCCTTTTTATTTAGGTAACTTTTATAGCCACTTCTTTAAGCCTTTAGTGCTCTCCAGTTGGCTTCTATTAGCTTCACATTAAGTTACCTGAAACGCTTTTTAAAAATATTTTATCACCAAGAAATACTGGCGAGTGCATCTCAGTTTAATCAAAATAGTTTTTATAACTTTGCAGTATTGAGAGCGATTACAATGTTTATATCTACCAATATACTCATTCAGTATTTGTTATGTTCACAGTTCCATGACTATGGTCATGTTACTCATTGGCTAACTCGTCGTCCAATAGTAACGGATTACAAGCAATGTATACAAAACCCCACATACCGGCAGCAATTGTAGAATACATAGACTCAATCACTGTTAAGTATAATTGAAAACATTTGAGGTTTTGGTAAAACAGTTTGGTAGAAAAAGAGAATGTACTCACATTGTTGACTTAGGTAATACTATAGCTTCCTGGTTTTGTTCCTGGTTATTATCTATTAAAAATAAACAATGCACACGTGTTAGTAAGATAACCCAAATCACATTAGCCATACAACACGAGACAGAACTCCAACGAACTGAGTCAGGCAAAGCCTTGACATGCGTTACGCAGCCCTAGAACAATCGGGTAGGGTAACGAATACGTGATCGGGGGTTATAATACTTACAATGAGGCAGAGCTTCATGTTTTTATGGGTATAATACCCGTTAATATTGCACTATAATGTCACACCCCAACCGATGGCGGAAATATCGGGGCGCGGCGCTGAGCGAAACAGATTGTCCAAAAGAATCCATAACAGCTAAAATTACCGAATATTTAACGTTACGTCCCATACCATAACATATTAAGTAACGTAGTTATTACAGACATAGTGTTCTCAAAGACAAATATTGTTCCGACGAATCAGATTTAAATGTGATGTTTCTAGACCTCCTAACTTGATTCCATAACAGCAAGCATAGCATAGCATCCTAAACACCTGTCACATACGTTAAAATAAAGTCATTACACAGTGTAAAGATGAGCATACAAGTTTAATAGTATAATAGTAGCGAAAGCGATTTACGCGTAACCAGCATGTAACACGTAATAATGTGAAGCAAGTAGGTTATCGACAATGAAATATGCACATGCGTGACAGCGAGTTGTAGAATGTGCAACACATATCACCACTGTGACATGTGAAGAAAAGCCCTTAACAACCCCTCTCCACGACAGGTGCTGAGTCCAAACTATAGTACTATCGTTGCTAAGGTGTCAGGCAACATTAACTGTGTAAACATAACATGCAAGCATTCATCGAGTAACACGTATAACATGCGAGAGCGGTTGGCGTATAAAAAGCGTTGCCTTGTGTGATCGATGTGATTTGATATAGGTAACGTATGTAACACCCAACAATGCGTAAAGCAAAAAGGGATCGAGTATACTCACAGATCGTGTTAATAAATAAACACAGTCTTGGATTCAAGGGAGCGCTTGAGAGATTAGCCTGATCAGAGAACGATAGTGTAAGCGTTGAACAATGCGTAAAACAGTACGTCGAGCGGAACGAGTAACGACTAGTGATCCGGTCGGATGACCATTCGGTCGAAGGGTTGTCCGCTTGGAAGGGATGTGTTTGTGTATTGTTTGAACTTTGAAGTTTTCGTTGTAGCATTTTAAAAATGGTGAAGTGTTTCTAGTTATTAAGTCATCCGGCCGGATGGTCATCCGGACGGAGGACCGTTCGGTCGAATGGCCCTTCGCTTGAAACACTGATATCCTTTGAAGTTTTGAAAAATTGATTAAGTGTGGAAATCTCAAGGCAAGTTACCTGGTCGAATAGTCGTTCGATCGGATGGTGGTCTGATCGGACGGCTATCCGATTGAGTAACCGGTTTTGTTTGAAGAACTTGCAAATTTTGATAAGTTAAGAGTTTCGTGGTTTAAACGAGACGACATGATGACGTGTTAAACAATGGAAATCTCATCAAGTCCAACTCATCCGGACGGACGGGAATCACCCCGTTCGATCCGTACCAGCTGTTCTTGACGGAATTTCATATTCAACCCGTGAATCGGTCGTCTCTTTGATAGAAATCCCTTCTCAGTTCGGTTCTTCCACTAGAGAATGAGTAGAGAATCCGAACGAGTCTAGATTCTAACGTTTTTGAGTAAAAAGTGAAAGTTTGTTGAAGAAAAGTTTGTAATACATGAAAAATGTTTAGATGTAGCTGAAATCAGTGTTTAAACATGTAGAAATCCATCAGATCCGAACCATTCTTGATGAGATGAGGTCACACTTCAATGTTCATAGGAACTCCATGATGACGTCACCTTAGAACAGCCCGAATCAGAGGATTTCACGGTGGAAATGTGAGATTTGTTGGTGAAATTGATGAGAAAGCATGTAAAGATCAAGGAAGTGCAAGATTTGAGATGAAAACTTACAAGGATCGCGAGAAATCAAGAGAAAAGGAGCTGGGAGCGTGCTGGTCGGAGGGAGCTGTCACATTACTGAATAGTGATGTGACAGGAGGGGTATTTATAGGGGAAGGAGGAGAAAGGCGGTGGAGATAAGTGGGTCGGATGGCCTTTCGATCGGATGGCCATCCAATCGGATGGTCATCTTAATCGAAGGGTCATTCGATCGGATGACCATTCGATCGAAGGGTCATTCGATCGGATGGCTCGAGTGGGTTAGATTCCGACTTTCGTTTCGTACGTTGAGTGTTGCGTTACGAGTAAGTGATGCGATAGTATTACACATTAGTTACACAAATAACATAATCAACCTAATAATCATAGCGGTACACTACGTTTCGAGTTGTGATGCGATGCGATAGAGTTGCGCTTGCGTTTGCGAATAACATCCAACAACATATAAGCACACACAAGTAAGCACATAATAACACACACACATAAGTCAATATCCATAACCTGCGATTCGAATTGCGATGCGGTAGCGATGTGATAGAGTTTAGTAGGTTAGCATTTAATTACGTTTATCGCATTGTTACTTCACATATTAACAAATCGTAAAACAAAATAGCGTCAAGCAGAGTATCGATTATCGAGTCAAAGAGTACAAGCAATAATTAAGTCAGAAATGACAGATCTGGTTAGCAATCTTTTCTTCCTTTGACTTTGACTTTGACTCATACTTTGACTTTAAAAGTCTGGTTGTTACATATAACTTTGAAAGAGAAAGAAGAATATGAACGAGGATGAATGGCAGGGGTTCGGCCCTTTTATAGCTGATCAGGGGGTCTTTCGCACCCCGCGAGTCCCACCTCTTTCTCCTTCGCGGCTCGCGAGCCAGGTAGGCTAGGGCCTAGGCTTAGCGAATCAGAACCATAGATCTCACACGTATATGGACACGTGGCGGCCTAAGGCTTCGCCATCTGACACTCGGTCGCGCCCCGCGACTCCTTGGGTGAACTGGATCGCGGCCCGCGAGCCACCTCTTTTTCTTGTTTTATTTGATTTTTAATAATATTAAGGTTATTCGAGTTTGTTTACAAGTATACGGGGTATATTAGGAGCGTTTCGGGGTGATTTCGAGGGTTGTTATACCTTCAAGGTATAACTAACACAAGATATACAATCCATCAACAAAGACAACAAATAAAACGAATAAAAACACAAGGGAATAAACGAAACAACAATGCAAGACATAACAACTTAAAGAATAATAAGTCAAACATAGTATAGCATAACCAAAGTTAGAGTATCAAAGGCCACACAAGGCCATCAAACATAGAGAATTGTTCAGAAGCCTTCACGGCTTTAAGCAACAAGGGACCTAAATGGTTCCCTTGGATAAAAAGATGTCCAAACTACACAACCACAAACACAAACATTGTTCAAATGTGCTAAGAAAGCTACGAATCAAGATACCTTCTTTACTTTGCAACATCAGAAACAGTTGGTTTCGGTGCGTCATCTATCTTACCTCCATCATCCTAAGCCTTCTTGGCCTTCCTCTTTTTTCTCCCCGCTGCAGTCGCCGCCTCAGAAGCTTCAAGGCTTGAACCCTTCAAACCATCTCTACCTTTAGAACAAGTGTCCTCGCTATCTCCAGAGTAAGGACGTTTCTTGGAGAGGGACTTGAGCACTTCGTTCCACATAGCTTCATTATGGCCTCGAGGTTTCAAACCCTGCAAAACGGAAATAGGTTTGCCATAGCATTCGGAGACCTCACCCACATAAGGGTAGGTCAAACGTTCCATCTTCACAACGTTGTCCTTAAAAACCTAGAATGCTCCAGGCTGAAAGAGATGAGACTTGTATTTTGGAGTCCCAGTTGCACCGGCATCATACCCAGCAGTATAACCTTGATGTCTTCCATGAATGAGAAGTTTTTAATAGACATCACCTAGGGCACTGTTGAACTCGGGTGAATGAAGAAGGTAACTGACAACTTGTTGAAAGCCATGCTCATTGAGCCACTTGTTATCCTTGGCCAATTGAGCTAAGGAAGCCTCCAACTCCTCTTTCTCCTTTAAAGAAGCTTCAACTTGTTACTTCAGTTCACCAACCTCAACTTCATGCCTCTGAGTAAGCTCGTGAACCTTCTTCTGTCAGGCCTTCTCTTTCTCAGCAAACCCCTTTATTTCCTTCTTCAAAGCAGCCATATTAGCCTTCATGGCCTCCCTCTTATTAAAAAAAAAACCTCATACTCTTGCATCCGTTTTCGAAAATGGGCAATAGATTCAGTGTTGTTACAGAGTATCATCACCTCTTTGTCCTCCATGTTTTCCATGACAAACCTTGGCAATTTGCATCATTTCTTGGGCATTACAGTTACTTATGATAGTATCATCCTATTTTTGTCTCAATCACAGTATGCCCGAGACATTTTACAATGGGCTTCGATGGCAAATTGTAAACCCTGTAGTACACCTGTGGATACGTCCACTAAGCTAAGTGGCACCACGGGTACCCTTTTATCCGACGACACTCTGTATCGTCAACTTGCAGGAGCTCTTCAGTATCTCATGTTTACGCATCCAGATATCACGTATGCAGTCCAACAGGTATACTTGTTTATGCATGTGCCGCGAGAGCCACATTTTGCTTTCATGAAGAATATTTTCATATACAATCAAGACATCAAAGTCATTTTCATTAACTGCTTATATTGATGCTGATTGGGGTGGGTGTCCGGACACTCGTCAATCCACTTCAAGGTATTGTGATTTCTTAGGTGATAACCTAATTTCATGGTCTTCCAATTGCAAACATACTTTGTCTCGCTCAAGTGCAAAAGCGGAATATGAAGGAGTCGCCAACGTTGTTGCTGAGGCGAGTTGGTTACGTAATCTTCTCTTGGAGTTACATGTTCCACTTCGTACTAATACTATTGTTTATTGTGACAATGTCTCTGTTGTTTATTTGTCTGAGAATCCGGTGCAACATCAGAGAACTAAACACGTGGAAATGGATATTCACTTTGTGTACGAGAAGGTTTAAATTAGCCATGTTCGAGTCCTTCATTTTCTTGGCTCCTCATAATATGCAAATATTTTTACTAAAGGCCTACCTCGACAACTTTTCCAGAGATTCAGATTCGGTTTGAGCGTCATTTCCAATACCACTCAAACTGCGGGGGACTATTAATAGATATATGTGTATGTGTTTCATATATAGATTATGATTTTATATAGACTAGAATATATATGTTTCCATATTTGTTGGCTTGTATCTCCCGGATCATATGTCAATTATGAGACATAGAAGTTATTCCAAACATCATACGCGTTTAGTATGATTTTATATAGACTAGAATATATCTATTTCCATATTTGTTGGCTTGTATCTCCCGGATCATATGTCAATTATCTATGTCTAGTCATGTTAAAGTCACAAACATAACGAGGGTGACAAAGTCAAAAAACGCGTAATGTCACGTGCAGACACCACATATTAATGTCATCATCGTACACCGTAGCCGCAAATGCTTGCAATGCTTATATATGTTACACAGAGTTAGATCGGAAACATCGAAACGCCTTATATGGTTAATGCATCACATAACATGTCGCCGTCTATAAACAACTAAGATGCCACCGCCGCAACGCGCGGCTATGGCAACAATCTAGTTTGGATTATTATCATACTTTAAATATTTAAGACCATTTCTTTGTTCGTATTTTATAATTTAAATGATAAAAATATATATGATATAAATTCAATTTATATGATTTTAAATGATAAAAAATTATGTGATATAAATATGAACTGTTATAAATTATGATTTAAAAAAGAAAACAAGTTAGAATTCGTAAAAATGAATTTAATTAATGGTGATAGTCTAGTGGTATCTTAAGACTTAGAAATCATAACGTTTTGAGTTCGATTCCCCACAATGCAGTTTATCTTTATTGGATTTTCTTCTAAATTGGTGTATAAGCATTAATGCATAGCAGAGATAGATATGATTGGATGATTCCACTGGTAACACGATAATACTCTAGTGATTCGTGAATGATTCAAATTTATCATTAAAAAAAATTAATGGTGATAGTCAATATTCATTATTAAATAAAGTATGAAAATATGGTAAGTTGAACAACTCAAAATCCGAATTAGAAAGGAATGAATTTATTACCATTAAGAAAAACATTTAATTGTTAAAAAAAAGAAAAAAGGAAAGCATTTATGACCATTGAGAAAAAAACAGTTAATTGTTTGGTAATTTAAACGTTTAAAGATATAGTATTATTATTAGTATTATAGAATTCTGTTATAAATATTTTTCAGCCATAAATGTATTTTTTATACTAACCTAGCTAACCTAATTTGATTACATTTATGAATTGATTAGGTATTATGATTTTAAAAAGGAAACAATTTGTTAGGAGTCAAAATCTATGCATATTATTATTATAACTAATGGTGATAGGTTTTTTACAAGAAGCAACATTTTTTTATCAGTTAACATATGATTTGGAAGGTCGAAATGGACATAATCGCGACATTGACTGGTTTAAAGAGGAGAAACATCAATGTGGAAGAGACGGTGTGTCTGATGTGTAATGACAGTGAAGAATCGACATAACACTTATTCACTTCATGTTTCATTTCTACGGTGGTTTGGGTGAATATTTGTAGGTGGTGTAGATGTGACAACCCTCATAAATCCAGGTATCCGTACAATTAATTAATATTAATTAAGTGCTTAATGACTGTGCTGAATTACTTAACTGCTTTCTGATTACTGCATTATACTTACATGTGCATCACATATTACATAATGTCACATCATTATCACATACAAACTATATTGACATACATGATGCACAAAGCACAGTTAGCACAGTTAACGGATAAAGCGGGAATATGCTGACGGGGTTCAGTACATAGACAGGCAGTGTTTTGAGACCCAGTATGGGCCAGGGACAAGGTACTACACTAGTATGGTGTGTAGGGAAGTAAGGACCATAAAACTGCGTCACTAGGTGATAGTTTAAGTGCCGGAAAGTGCCTAAAACCCACTTATAGTGCAGAATTCTGCATTTTCAGCAAAATTCAGCTTTTTAACAAGCTAGTTACATGCAAAACTTTGACTAAATGGTCCTGAATGCTTTCCTAAGTGTTGGGAATTAAAAGTGTCACAAAAAGCAACATAAAGGTCATTAAACGGAACCGAACAACCAGACACTACCCGAAACACCAAAATTATACTAGAAACATTGTTTAATTATTTCTGAGCTAGTCATGATCCCCGAACACCTTAACACCCACTAAAATATCTAGTAACTAACTTAACTAACTATACACTTGATTTTGAACTAGTAAGTAACCAACTGGTTACAAGTTACATTTACCCCCCCCCCCCCTTGGTATTTACGGTCACAAGGATCCCACCACCATACCTCAAGATTTGATCTCTTATTTTATTAGATCTTTGCTTGATCTTGTGGACAAAATATATGGAAGTATGGTTATAAGTATGGCATATGGATCCTAGAGTTCATCATATTTCACTCACTTCTCAACACCACACTTCAACTCTCTCACTCTCTTCCTCTCCCTCTCCCTCTCGACCGCAAGTAGCCACCACCACCACCACCATTGTTTTCATTTCAAGTTCATGCAATCCAAGCTCATTTCAAGATGTTAGAAGGTGATTAAGGAAGCTTGAAGCTTGTGGAACTTGAAGGATCTCTATTGCTTGCTTTTATCCACCATTTTCATCATCTTCTTCATCAAGTGTTCTTCCCTAGCTTAGAGCTAGTAGTAAGACTCTCACAACCCCTTGATGCTTCTAATTTTGATTTGTTAAAAGATGTGTTATGTTATAAATCACAAGAACCCTAAAAGAACATAATCTTGAATTATGAACTTGAAGCTTACACATGATGAAATCTTGATGAAATAATGTTGTTTAAGTATGTGTATGATACTTATTGAGGTTTACTTGAGATTATGATGTTGATCATCATAAGGAGCTTGCTAGATTGTGATTAAACACATGATCTAGCAAGTTAGAGGATGATTATGTGTTAACCCAAGAAGATCATCCTCACATATAAACATGAACTTGAAAATAAAACGATTTCTTGAAAAATGATAATCAAGTGAGTTGGTAAACTAGAGATCTAAGATTTATGAATGATTTTTCTAAAAGAATCAAGTTTAAAATATGATTTTTAGAAGATCATGGTTCTTACTAAAACCTACACTATTTTTAGAGATAAGACAAGTGTATAAACACTTATGAAACAAAAAGATCTCACAAAGAAATGTTTTTGTAAAATGTGTTTACAAGTTGTAAACACCTAAACTCTTTAAGAATGAGATTTGTAAAGTAATAAACGCACTTTAAAGGGTAACTAAACCTACTAAACATACTACCAAGTTACTACAAGTTTTTAATAAAAGATCAAGTTCATATTGTTATGTACATTGTATAGTTTTTGCACTTGGTAAGTGTAAGATGTTTAGGGATTGTTTGTCGATTGTTGTGATGATTTTTGAAAAGAAAATGATATGCTTTAATAGCATGGACACCTCCATTTTTAGGGGAAACTATGGCAAAATTTTCTAAAAATATAAACACTTAGAAAAATATTTTCTAACAAGTATTTACAAGTGTATTTTGATCATAAGTTTTCAATATAAACTTTGCCATAATTTTTGTAACAAAAATACAAGTATTGGAGGTTGGTTTCATAAAATAAAAATGGGTGAATATATATTTATGTTAAAGACACATTGTGTGTGATTATGTGTATACTTTGTGAAATAAGTTATGTTATTTTAGGGTAAAATAATATAACTTAACAAAATACCAAGAATTTACAATCCAAAATAATACAAAAAATCACAAGGAATAAATATATAAGTTACACACATACTATAGTGAAACCGGACGCAAGAACATAACTTATAAAATATTCTGGAAAATACCGTTACATATATATTTTTGGTAAATATTATTTTGGGTACAAGAAAAGAAAATATGATTTTTGTAAATATTACAAAGTTGTATCATATTTTTGGACAAGGAGAAATATATTATTGTTGGAAATAAAAATATATTTTCCTAGTATATTTAGAAGATATATGATTTTTGGGGAAAATATATAATTTCTGGACAATACATTATTTTTGGACTAAATAAGTTTAAATATATTTTCTAAGGTGAGATTTGGAAGTATATTATTTCGGGAATTACAAATACAATAATACAAATACACATGTATAAGATACCCCATCCTTGGGAAGGAAATACGAAGTTAAATACTTGAGAAGTATTAATACAGAAATATTGCTTAAACAATTATTCCAAAACCAAATATAATTTAAGTTGAAATATTAAATATTTTGACAAATAATTATAACTTGGAATAATATCAGAAACGTAACTCAAACATGAAAATACTAAGCAAAGGCACGACCCGTTCGTCTAATAGACGTTAGTACACTGTAGGTAGTCGTGTTTGCTGAGGAGTTTTGAGTGCCAGTACTGAAGACGCATTACTGTGAGTTCATGTCCCCCTTTTTCTTTTAACTGTTTTCAGTTTTATACTTCGGGGGTGAAATACATCTTACAATTCTTACAAACGCTTTATACATGGTATGGTTAGCTAAGGAGGGTTACTACTAGATCATGTGAAGGGTGGGTATAACACTTAAGGCCATTAATCGTCGTCGTAGGACCGAGGGACATGAGTGATAGATCTATTTGGGTGTAGCGAGCCCACACCCATGGGGACCAGGGTGGCCCATAGGGTGACTATGTCTTCCAGCCGGAAGCCCGGTACAAATTTGCTAGGTTTGAGTTTTCCTGCACCATTTCACACATATCAATGGCCTTGCATACCATTGGTGATCTCTTTTTCCTTATTGCTACATACCAGGGACATACATACATACATACAAGACATACTTTAAAGGTTTATTCATACACTCACACATGAACTCGCTCAACTTTTGTTGATGTTTTTAAACTACATGTATTTCAGGGAACTAAGTGGATCTGGCAGGTGTGTGCATGTTTTCAAGCTGCATATAAATAAAAGATGTCATCCAAGTTTTTAGAGTTTAGGAGATGTATCTTACTCCTGGACGAGATACATGGTCCTAAGCTCAGGTTGGTTTAAGTTATGTTGTCGAGTCTTCGTGAAATCATTAAAACATGTTATGGTTTGTAACTTGAATTTGGTATCGATGTTTTCAAACAAGTACGTTGTGCTATTTTCTAAACTTAATATTTATGGATGAATGTCTATTGGTTTTATCATATAGCATTGTTATGATTGAATGCTATGGTATTAAGAAGTCACACCAATAACCACGCTTCCACAAAAGTCAGGGTGTGATAGTAGAATACCCACTTCAGTTGTATTCTCTGTTAGAGATCTTTTGGAATGTCACGATCATTTGGGTTTAAAGTGTGACACCCGTGTCACTTCAACCATCATACAAATACCAAACCAATTAAATATTGTGTTTCATACTTGGGATTTTTATAAATATGTGTATCGTTTGCACATATCAATTCTTGTTCGATTTCGAGCTTTAAATCGCTTTCTGGAGGGTTATACGCGATCTAATGCGTAAATATAACCAGTTTAATGCAACAAACACTCTGGAATAGTGAAATAGGCTTAACATAACTTAAATAACCTTTACATCAATTAGAAATAAGTTTTGGAAGGTTTGGTGTGGCGAAATCAAGTTTATTCACTCACACTCACAGGGACTATTTGCGTCAACTTGCAAAAGTCTGCCCTTTCATAAGGCAACGTACAGCCCGGAACATGATCATAAGCTAAACATACCATAAATAACCTAAACATAGCTTAGAAATAAGCTTTGAGTGGTTCGGTGTGTGAAAATATGCTTATTTGATATTACAGGGACTAAAAGTGTCAAAAACGGCGTAAGTTTGCATTTTCGCGCATATCTTACGTTCTGACCACATCTGGACATCCAAAATTTTTGTACACACTAAAATATTCTTATTTTAGTGATCGGCATGCAAAAATACCATTCGTCGCTTAATTTGGTTCGTTTTCGCGTCCGTTTAAGTTTCGTCGTAATTTATCGAATAACGCGACTGTACGACCAAATGAGCTGACATCCATGAGTTTTCTGAGCACATTTTGAGTCCTCTAAACTTTATTTACCTTGTAGAGCCTTGAAATTTGCTTAACGGGGGTCAAAAGGGGCTGAAATGGGCTTAAAACAAGTGCAGGGACCTAAACTGTCAAACTGGAAACTTTTGCTGATCTGGGGAGGCCAGGCGGGCCGCGTAAGTGTTCCCCCATACCTTACGCGGGCCGTGTGAGATGCCCAGCGGCCAGAAACTTGAAATCAGCAACTGTTTGATAATTCAGGGGCCAAAAATGCAAATTTCTTGGTGTGATGAGCAAGTTAACACCTCCCCAAGGCTTTGTACCTGCTTGTGACAATTGTATGGCCATGATTCTTGCTTGGAGGTTACATAAACATGTGTCTTGATCTTGTCAGTTTGCAATAACTATAAATAGCCTACCAATTCATTGTTGCAACTCACACTTGGTCTAAAATTCTCTAAGTTGGAGTTGTATAACTTCATACCTGAGAGTTTATAAGATCAAGTTCAAGCAAGGACCCTTTGTAAGCTTCCTTCATTATTTTATTGCTTTCCTAGAATGAAAGTCAAACAGTGTTTGACTTTCAGCTTTGACCAGTCAATGGTCAACACGAAGTTCGTTTGAACTTCGCAACGTGAGCGTAATCACGATGGTTATAGTCCCTAGTGACTATACCTACTGATTACCACGTTGACTAGGCGTAGTGACGAGTCGTAGTTTCGGTCAAAATGCGTATTTACGCGTATTTTGCAACCAAACTACTCTTGGTATCAAAACACTTTGTTTTGATATCAAAAACCTGTTTTCTAACTTAGTTAAGCATGTTTTAACATGCTTAGCTCGTCACTTCTAGTTTAGTGCTTGTTTTAACATACATATTAGTACCTATCTTTTGACAAACTGAATGATTATTTTAAACACTGGTTTTTCAGAGATTATAAATTTAATTGTTGAATTGTACTTATTTTATGTTCACCAGACCGATTGGTAGTATGATATAGCGCTATAGGACTAGACACCCCATTCCTGTTGTCATGGAATGTCAGAAACCAATATTATATCCAAATAGGGATTGCCTTCGTGGTATCTCTATAGTCTCAATTGGTGTAGTTTGATGCACTAAGGTCTGATTGAATTCTAAAATCACATTATTATTGTATATTTGATTATACTCCCAAATGTATACTTTGATATACTCTCATATGTGATATGGTACAAAACAACATATATTTTATAAATTACTAAAACATATTTTGATATGTTATTCATAAAACCAAAGCATAGTTTAAATATGTTATTTATAAAACCAAAGTATACTTTTGATATACTACCAAAAACGATTATTTTGACTACTAAAGTATATTTAATATACTATATGTTTAACGATTATGGAACCAAAATATATTTTGATATATTACTTATTTGACTTTCTTAAAACCAAAGTATATTTTTTTTATATACTACAAACCTTTTTATCAAAACATTATTTTACAAACTCACTTTACTTAATTATTTATTTATGCATCTTTCTTTTACATCATCTGTTTTCTTATCACTTGTTTATAAAAGAAAACATTTTTAAGGATTCATGACTATTTTTAAAATACTCTTTTAAACTCACAAGTCATGGATCATGCATTAATAAAACTTATGTATCTCACAGGCATTTTTATGCTAACGTACCTATTTTTACACATGTTTCAGGTTCTGCTATGTGATGATTGTTGACGCATGATACACATAGGATGGACTCGTGCCTTAGCGACTTAAAAACTTGAAAGATAGTAATTGTATTTATTTGATTTGTAATTAACAATGAGTTTAAATAATTCAATAAAACGAAATTATTTAATCCATGGTTGTGAAACAATGATTCTGTTACAACACTCCCCGACGTTTCCGCCACGTTTTGTTGTTTTACGTGGTCGGGGTGTGACAGAAAAGTTGGTATCAGAGCCAATGGTTATAGGGAATTAGGTTATTAGTAATGCTTTGACCTAGACTATAACCTTCCTAGGACCCTAACACAAGTTATCTTGTGTTTAGTTTTAAAACAATACCGTCACTTATCCTTAGGTGACAACCACAATAAGAATACAAATTCTGAATCCGCTTTGAAAACCAATCATCTGATCTAGGATGATTTATTGTGAGGTTTTGAACCCTCTAAGTTTTCAAAATCTCGTCAAAGTTTGGGTCTAAATAATGTGAACACGTGCAAACTGGAAGAGTGAATGCCTGTACCCTGAGTTTTCTGTCTAAGGCTAGAGTGTTCATACAAATCCACAGTATCGAACCAGTCACTCTTACCTGGGAACTCTTGGGGTGAGTGTTCACTTATAGGCGAGCATGTCTTCGGTGATACATTATAATGATCCATTTACTTTGATTAGTCACTGCGTGTCGTTTGTTTGTTCGAGGTAACGAACGAATGATCGCTTTCCTTATGTTTTGTCGATGTTTTCAATTCCTCTTTTGTTTTCCAATCATCGATCTCACTCGTTTCTCATGTTCCCTTGTTCCTTTTAGACAATGCCTCCTCGACGTGATGCTCAATCTTTTACTGCTGAGGAAGTCGTAGCCCTTGTAGCTCAACAAATGGCTGCAGTGCTTCCAGGCATAGTAACTCAGATTCATGAGTTATATAACAACAATAACAACAACAACACCCAGTGTAATTTCAAGATCTTCAACTCTGCCAAACCTTTGAAATTTTCTGGATCTCAAGGAGCAACCGCGCTCCTGCAATGGTTCGAAAGTTTAGAGAGCACATTCAGGCATGTGCAATGCCCGAATGAGCGTAAGGTTGAGTTTGCATCCAGTGCATTCGAGAAGCGTGCTCTTACATGGTGGAACGGTGTGATGCGTGATAGAGGTGCCGATATGGCAATGGCACAAACCTGGGAGGAGTTTCGGGCTCTAATGATGAAGGAATTATGTCCTCGTCATGAGCTAAGGGCTTTGGAACGGGAATTCGATGATTTAAAGCAAGATGGTGGTGAACATCGAGCCTATACAGATCGTTATGAGGAATTGAGCCTGTTATGTCCTACCATGGTCACGCCTGTGGATAAGGCGATTGAGAAGTACATTGATGGTCTTCCTGATTTAGTTCAGGATATTGTTACTGGCAGCAACCCTACTACTGTCAGACAGGCCATTGAATTATCTGCCACCCTGACTGAGTCCCATATCAGGAAGGGTAAGCTTTTTCAAAAAGGCGACCCAAGACCATCTGACAAGGCTGCTCAAGTTGAACCAAAGGAAAAACAGGCTGAGGTATCCAAGAAGAAGAAGCGTAAGGCTTCTCAAAACTGCGCCATGACTGCTCAGAATAATCAGGTTGCACCAAACCAACCAGGACAACCTCGTAAGAGGAAAAATTATGTTGGTACCGCACCTTTGTGCAACAAATGCAACCGTCATCATCTGGAGCAAGAGCAGTGTTACAAATGTACCCACTGTGGAAGATTGGGACATTTGGTCAATACCTGCCGTTATGCAAATCCTGCTGCTGTTCAAGCACGGTTCCCACCTGGGTCGTGTTATAACTGTGGTGACCTTACTCACTACAAAAATAATTGCCCAAGACTCGTTAACGCAAATCCAGCGCGTGGACGAGTGTTTAACATAAATGAGGCAAACGCGAACAACGATGCAGCAGTGAACAATTAGTCTTTTTGTATTCCTTTGTTTGTTATCTTTTGACGTTGGAACAATTCAGATATTATATAAATAAAATTTGATGTTTCAATTTTATTTTACAAAACTGATATGATGGTGTGAATGTTTGATCCAACCCTTCGATGCCGACACTAAGACAAACTACTCGTGTGGTTCTGTCATTTTATGATCACGTGTGATCTCCCCGAAAATCTTAAATACACGTTTCTTTTTAAGAAACAAAGACAAATCTCTATTAAGGTCTTCCTATCATCATAGTTAGATTCTTGAAAATATTTAAAGTGCCAAACGGAATTCATGGATTGGATTCCTAGTGTGTTTTGAATACTCGTGTGCTCAATTAACAAGAAAATTAACAAAATGAAGATCAAGATAAACAATTATGTGATTATGTGCTTATGTGTTTTTGTAACACCTCGAAAATTCGTGTTCAATGAAATAACGACACGTGTCATGTAAGACAAAAAGAGATATAAACCCGGATATAATTAAAGATGTATGACTGGATTTAAAAGTGTCATCATGTTAATTTTGCACCTCTGAACGACCTCATTATGAATCCCAAGACTAATAAACATCTGGTATATATTCAAATCCGGCGATTTCTAGCAATAACTGATTCATAATTGCAAGGGTGGACTCCTACGAAGAAATGCACGGTAAACCTTCATTAACGGCACTTTCAAAAGAATTCAAGGAAACATGGCAAAATGGTAGGGTACATAACTGTTCAAGACCCATAATAAGAGGCCCCATACTGATAAATCATGCCCCAAATTCGTAATACATGGTTGCCCCTTCGAATGCTTGAAAGGCCAAACATTTTCACCTTCTGCAAATGGCTTACGGACTGTAAGCCCACACCCTTACGGTCCGTAAGGGTGCCCCAGCGACAGGAAACGGGTAGCAGCCTGTTTAAACATTGTAACCGACCTATATTCGATTTTCCATTTCTTTGGACGACCCCTACAAGCTTATTAGACCACTAGGACACTTGTGGGTAATCAGGGAACATGGATAGACTTATTTGTCAACAATCCATTGAGTTTTGATCACTATATAAAGCCACAAAGTTGCAACCATTTGATCACACAATTCTTCTGCATTTCTGGAGCTTCTTGCTGCTTAAGAGCAGACCATAAGCCTCACAAATCGTGCATAGGACTTCAGTAAGTATGCTTAACCTTTCTTAGTTAAGTTTTTGCTTAGTTTTAGCTTAAAAGTCAAACCGTCGTAATTAACGGTTGACTTAGCGATTAATCATTGTTGGTCCAGTGATTAGTCGAATTAAAAGTAGTTATAAGTTGGTAATTATGTGGGCAATAAACCCTTAAAAGGGCACCCTCTGATTTCCACTCTAACTAGGTCAAATGTCGGGTCAAACTTGTTAATGAAAAGTCAACAGAATGCTTAATTTCCAATTTATGCATAATTAGCAATGTAGAACCCATACAACCTGTTTGATTATTAATATAACTTGGTAATGAATGTAAGAACATGTCTAAACATGTTCAACCAGACAATTTTCTGTTTAGACCCGGTTCGGAACCGAAAGTCGCAAAACTTTGACTTTTGCTTTGACTTCAGTTCTGACCCGATTTTGTATGATTTGGAAATGCCTTAGAGCTTCCTTAGGACCAGGTTTCATGCTAGTATAACCCTCTGTGATTATACACCTTGGTTCATTAGTTATCCAATTAATATGCATGATTCCGTTAATTGCCTATATGTTGACTAGTATGCCATTTTCACCATAAAACGTGATTTTAAAAATGTAAAAGAGTAGAAACCTTAGTTACTGAATTATAAACTTGTACCCAAAATTTGACATCAGTTTGAGGTGTAGATTGAGAGTTATGCTCATTAGCGTAATTAGAAAACTTTTTAGCGATTTAGCGACATAATTAGCATATAGCCTATTTAAACCTACTTTTTGATATCAAACTTTTTACCCACTGATGTAATATATTATTTTGGGATTTTTGAAGATTTTTAATTAACTTTAGGCTGAGCATAACTTAGAGTCGTAAGCATGATTCGGTAAATGTCGGTTTTGCCCTTTCGGGCTATAAAATGAGTTTTACATATCTTTTTGACCCCAAACCTTTTGCTACTGATTTTATATGATAAATACATTATTTTAAACCTTATGGAATAATAAAAAATATCAGTTTTCTATAAAGAACCCGGAAACGGTTTCTAATCGCCTTTTTAGCGTTTTTAACGCATAGTATGTACTAAAACTATTTTAATCATACAAGGGTTGATACCTACTGATATTCTAGGTAAATTATAATATTTTAACAGTAAGCAAAAGTCGTTTAACTCAGAATTCAGTTTTGAGCTTTTCGGCTTATGTGAAATTACCAAAATGCCCCTACGGTGCATAGTTTGGTTATAATTGACAAATTTCACAAATATGCAATACCCTACTCTTATAACTTAGTAAATTAAGTATTTTTGCTGATTATATCAGACCTGTAACTCAGGTTAATACTTAAACTCTTTTATAACCTTATAAATGACCAAAATACCCCTACGGGGCATAGCTTGTGTTTAAATTCGTTTCGGGCATAATAAAAGATATCATACTGATGTCACAACATATTTGAGGCATATTAACTTAGGAAACCTGTATATGACCCTTATGGTTCCCCGTTACGCTTCTTGCGCGTTCGGTTCGGTTTATGTGACTAGTTTGCATAAATTAGCCGAAACGGGTCAAACCTTATCGCTTTTATCTCAAAATCCAGAATGTGTTTAGATTACCCATATAAGACAAGTCTTCAAACTTGTCGGGTTTAAATCACATTCTACTCCGGTCTTCGCCTTATCATGCGTTTGAACCGTATCTTCCTTTTGAAAAACTAACCGGTCTAAGTCAAGACTTAATTAAAGACCCGTTAGGATTCTAATAGGTTATTAAAAACCTTCGTTCCAGATTAGGAGCCCAGTAAAAGCTATCTGTGCTTGCTGAATTGATATACGGCTGGGATTGAATTTATATTTAGCTCAGGTAAATACTTTTAACTTATTTCCCTATACGGGCTTGGGGTACGGTATATAAAATACCGCTTGGTCGGGCATTCGACCTTAACCGTTTGGTGGTTAAGTATTATCTAGATGACCCATTTAAAACATTGTTTTGTTTGTTTACAGCCTTTAGGAGTTTAATGACCATGTCCCGGATATCCCTGGCATCATTTTACGAAATGGCCACGACCTTAGCACGCGTGTGTAGGCGTACACCCGCTAGTGCATTTATAAATAACAAGGTATAACCGCTGGTAACGGGAACAACCCGCCACGGGACTATATCATGTGGTGTGTCTATTAAGCTTTAACCCGGCACGAACCGGGCTACTGAACGCATAACGAACATGTAATTCATTTACAAGTATTATATTCAAATAATTATCCCAAGTTATAAAAATATTTGTGCCACGTGCATTCAAATCAATTTTATTAAAACCTTTTCAAATGAGTCAGTTAAATTGTATTTACCAGTGTCAACTGACGTATTTTCCAAAAAGGCTAAATGCAGGTACTATACGTAATAGTCTGGCTACTCCAGGCATCAATAATCAAGTCTCGCAAGCTTTAGATGTTAAAGTCTGTTGAACGATATTATCTTTCTGTTTAAGATCCGCCTGTGGATCCATCTTACATTCCATTGTAATATTTGATATTACTTTGAATCGGATTGTAATATATTTATCTTTTGCTTCCGCTGTGCATTTATATATTGTGTTGTTTGACTATGATGTTACCAACTACGTCACGATACTCCCCACCGGGCCCACCGTTGACACGTGGAAATATCGGGGTGTGACAGTTTTCTTATATGTTCCATGATTTTATGTGATTTATCCAAATCCTCATAGAATCTTCCATATTTCAATATGATGGATTCATAGTAGGATATCAAAAGGTACTGCCTTAAATCCTTAATGGACTTCTACGTTGTAGTTAAGTCCCTTGGATTATAAAGTACTATTCTATAATTGGACCCCTTGAGTGGTCTAGATAAACAGATTTATTCAAAAATCTGGTTAGGAATATCATGTGATGATATAGTTGAAAAGATCCCTTAAGTGGTCTATTTAAAGAGATTGTATGACGGTCTAGTTAAGAAGGTCATGTGTTGATCTAATTAAAAAGATTGTTCGTTGATCTAATTAAAAAGATCCTTTGGTGGTCTAGTCAAGTCACTTCATGTTTATTCGATTGATTTTTCCCCTACGCATTATGAAATGAACTGTGCGGACTGTGCAAGGAATTATGTAATTATGGATGCATACATAATTATGGAATTCAGTGCACAGAAATCACAGCAAATTTTGTCATGTGTTAAGACCTATAGTGATGAGAATAACGAAACGGGAACAATGTAGAAAGGAGCACGGTGGATACGCCGCTGGTACTTCTTATATATAAGTGTTCCTTATTACACTGCGAACGTAGCGTTATTTAAGTTACTAGAAGTCCTGGACCTTGACCAATGTCATTTTATCTTACACTCTCCGACACTGATTTCAAGCACACACCAGTTTCCTATGATAAGTCTTCATAAGAAACGTTCTTCTGTCCGTAGTTCGAAACTCCATGTTTTGTTGCTACAAGGACTTCACTTTGAGAGTTGACAATTTCGCTAAGAATCCTGACAAGGCCCAGAGTTTTACTTAAGGTTCGAGGGATTTATTTGAAAGCGAAACCGTCACAGTTGTCCTCACAAGTTTTCTCTAAAATTAAATTTCGGGATGAAATTTCGAAAAGTAGGGGAGACTGTGACACCTGTGTCACTTCAACCATCATACAAATACCAAACCAATGAAATATTGTGTTTCATACTTGGGATTTGTATAAATATGTGTATCGTTTGCACATATCAATTCTTGTTCGATTTCGAGCTTTAAATCGCTTTCTGGAGGGTTATACGCGATCTAATGCGCAAATATAACCAGTTTAATGCAACAAATACTCTGGAATAGTGAAATAGGCTTAAAATACCTTAAATAACCTTTACATAACTTAGAAATAAGTTTTGGAAGGTTTGGTGTGGCGAAATCAAGTTTATTCACTCATAGGGACTATTTGCGTCAACTTGCAAAATTCTGCCGTTTCATAAGGCAACGTACAGCCCGGAACATGATTATAAGCTAAACATATCATAAATAACCTAAACATATCTTAGAAATAATCTTTGAATGGTTCGTTGTGTGAAAATATGCTTATTTGATCTTACAGGGACTAAAAGTGTCAAAAACGGCGTAAGTTTGCATTTTCACGCATATCTTACGTTCTGACCACATCTGGACATCCAAAATTTTTGTACACACTAAAATATTTTTATTTTAGTGATCGGCATGCAAAAATACCATTCGTCGCTTAATTTGGTTCGTTTTCGCGTCCGTTTGAGTTTCGTCGTAATTTAACGAATAACGCAACTGTACGACCAAACGAGCCGACATCCGTGAGTTTTATAAGCACATTTTGAGTCCTCTAAACTTTATTTACCTTGTAGAGCCTTGAAAATGGCTTAACAGGGGTCAAAAGGGGCTGAAATGGGCTTAAAACAAGTGCAGGGACCTAAACTGTCAAACTGGAAACTTTTGCTGATCTGGGGAGGCCAGGCAGGCCGCGTAAGTGTTCCCCCATACCTTACGCGGGCCGTGTGAGATGCCCAGCGACCAGAAACTTGAAATCAGCAACTGTTTGATAATTCAGGGGCCAAAAATGCAAATTTCTTGGTGTGATGAGCAAGTTAACACCTCCCCAAGGCTTTGTACCTGCTTGTGACAATTGTATGGCCATGATTCTTGCTTGGAGGTTACACAAACATGTGTCTTGATCTTGTCAGTTTGCAATAACTATAAATAGCCTACCAATTCATTGTTGCAACTCACACTTGGTCTAAAATTCTCTAAGTTGGAGTTGTATAACTTCATACCTGAGAGTTTATAAGATCAAGTTCAAGCAAGGACCCTTTGTAAGCTTCCTTCATTCTTTTATTGCTTTCCTAGCATGAAAGTCAAACCGTGTTTGACTTTCAGTTTTGACCAGTCAATGGTCAACACGAAGTTCGTTTGAACTTCGCAACGTGAGTGTAATCACGATGGTTATAGTCCCTAGTGACTATACCTACTGATTACCACGTTGACTAGGCGTAGTGACGAGTCGTAGTTTCGGTCAAAATGCGCATTTACGCGTATTTTGCAACCAAACTACTCTTGGTATCAAAACACTTTGTTTTGATATCAAAAACCTGTTTTCTAACTTAGTTAAGCATGTTTTAACATGCTTAGCTCGTCACTTCTAGTTTAGTGCTTGTTTAAGAGTCGTAAGTCAAGCGGTCTAAACCACCGCTTAGACTTTCGAATTCGACTCGTTTGGTCGATCATTAGGATCCGACCAAGCATGACTAGTGACCATAGTTGCATAGGGAATAACCTTTCGAGGTTATACCTTCTGGTCACGTAGTTTAAATAGTTATATGATAGGTAGTTTATATGCCTTAGGTAAATGACCAAAATGCCCTTTTCATGTATAATTGGATTTTAAGCACATGTAACTTAACTTTTGTCACCTAAACTGATTATGCAACATAATTAAACATGTTTAGGCATATAATACTTGTCATAGGACTAGTTAGACGTCTTGAACGCGCTTTTGCGCGCACGATGCGTTAAAGTAGCGTAAGCTACCTAAACGGGTCGTAACGGGTCGAAAGCACTTAGGTTAGGTTCCAATTTAGAATGTAGGCTTTGTTAAACCATACCACATGAGTTCCAACACTCAATTGGTTTACAAGAGCTCATTCTGTCCGATCTTCCGACTTAGGTCCGGTTTATTTACATAGTTACCTATATTAGGTGTCGTTTGATTTCGTACTCCCTCTAGCTTTGCTTGGTTGTTGTTCAAGACTTCTAAGCACCCTCAAGTGAGTACATAGTCCCCTCTTTTACTGTTTTCAATGTTTTGGGGTGAAGCATGTGTACCTATTTGTTATGTTTATGATTTCAAAGTATAATTGATTATACATATTAGTACCTATCTTTTGACAAACTGAATGATTATTTTAAACACTGATTTTTCAGAGATTATAAAATTAATTGTTGAATTGTACTTATTTTATGTTCACCAGACCGATTGGTAGTATGATATAGCGCTATAGGACTAGACACCCCATTCCTGTTGTCATGGAATGTCAGAAACCAATATTATATCCAAATAGGGATTGCCTTCGTGGTATCTCTATAGTCTCAATTGGTGTAGTTTGATGCACTAAGGTCTTAAAACACATTATTATTGTATATTTGATTATACTCCCAAAAGTATACTTTGATATACTCACATATGTGATATGGTACAAAACAACATATATTTTATAAATTACTAAAACATATTTTGATATGTTATTCATAAAACCAAAGCATAGTTTAAATATGTTATTTATAAAACCAAAGTATACTTTTGATATACTACCAAAAACGATTATTTTGACTACTAAAATATATTTAATATACTATCTGTTTAACGATTATGGAACCAAAATATATTTTGATATATTACTTATTTGACTTTCTTAAAACCAAAGTATATTTTTTTTATATACTACAAACCTTTTTATCAAAACATTATTTTACAAACTCACTTTACTTAATTATTTATTTATGCATCTTTCTTTTACATCATCTGTTTTCTTATCACTTGTTTATAAAAGAAAACATTTTTAAGGATTCATGACTATTTTTAAAATACTCTTTTAAACTCACAAGTCATGGATCATGCATTAATAAAACTTATGTATCTCACAGGCATTTTTATGCTAACGTACCTATTTTTACACATGTTTCAGGTTCTGCTATGTGATGATTGTTGACGCATGATACACATAGGATGGACTCGTGCCTTAGCGACTTAAAAACTTGAAAGATAGTAATTGTATTTATTTGATTTGTAATTAACAATGAGTTTAAATAATTCAATAAAACGAAATTATTTAATCCATGGTTGTGAAACAATGATTCTGTTACAACACTCCCCGACGTTTCCGCCACGTTTTGTTGTTTTACGTGGTCGGGGTGTGACATAAAGGGCGAAGAGAAGGAAATTCTAAAAGGGATCGTCAGGATTGGATGTTGCAGCATTTGGAGAGAAAAAAATAAGGCTATTTTCGAGCATAAGCCAATCAAGATTGAAGAGATTATTAGCAAAATCAAGTTAAGTTTTTTATGGTATAACGGTAGAAACAAAAAGAATAGGGTATCATGGAGTGATTGGCGCAAATTTGTAATTATGTAACCTTGTTTGTATTTCGGCCGCCTCGTTTTGAGGTTTGGCGTTGTTTCTAATGAAGTTCACTTAAAAAAAGGTAACTTTTATTCATTCATCAAAACAAAGTCCAATACACATCAACATGCTGCCAAAGGACATATAACACAATCATTGGAAACAGACTTTAACATTTAATCTTTCAAACTAAAGTTTCTCCATTCCTTCCATGTAATACTCAACATCTTCGATCTATTTGTGAACCATTCAAATGATCTCTCTTTTATCTCTTCCACAACCTTGTAAACACTTATTTCCTTACCTCTAAAAGATTTCCATTTCTAACATTCCATATGCTCCAAAGTGTATGTGAGAAGACCGCATGTATGACTTTTTTTCCGGTTAGATGAAACCCCAAATTCTCCTATGTTCTGTAGAAGATCTTTTACCGTGTGCAGCTGTTGGTTTGTCAAAAGCTTTAGCCACCACAAAACCAGTCTCCAAATTTCTTCCTCTAACTGACACCTAACCAAAATGTGATCCGCATCTTCCTCTGCCAAGTCGCACATTGCACAGTTTGTACCCAGACCAATTACTCCTTTGTTGCACAGTGCCTTTGCTAATGGGATTTTTCCATTCTTTTCTCGCCACACAAACATGTTCACATTGGCTGTTACTAAGTTGTTCCACCAAAAATTTGATGTCGCTACATTCAACTTCAGTCATGAAGTTATTGTGTGTCTTACTTCCTTCGCCGAGAATTCCAAGTCTTTTCTTTCTTTCCGTTTCCATGTTTTTCTCCCCTAACTTCTATTTCAACAATACTCCTTTATTTCACTACTAGACGCTGGGGTTGTGTTTCGTTCCCATATCCATAATCTTCCACCATTACACTCCTTGTAACACTCACTTACCTTTGCCTTTTTTTTTTCTTGCCAACAGAAACAGTTGCTAGAAATTGTCCATTAGCGTTCCAACATCTATCCAACCGTGAATCCAGAACTTAGTTCTCTCTCCCATACGCACCTCGCTAATCAAGTGGTAAAGTTTATGAGGTGGACATGTTAAAAGATAAACCCATGACAAATGTATGCCTATTTTCTGTTGCATCAACAAAAGAAACATAATTATGGCATATAAGGTTGGGGCATGTTAATTTACAAACAATTAACACTTTGACAAAACAAAATCTTGTAAGAGGCTTGCCAATCAAACAATTAAATGGGATGAACATTGTGTTTCATGCTTAAAAGGAAATCAACACAAAGTTTCATACAAACCCAATTAATGAGTCTAAATAAACCATTGTTTACAAATGCTTCACATGGATTTGTTTGGCCCTTTAAAAATCACGAGCTTAAAGAAAAAGAGATATTGTCTTGTTATACTTTATTTTTCAAGGTTTACATGGATTTATTTCTTACATTCCAAAGATGAGACTGCAGTAATTTTGAAGGACTTTGTTATCAAAGTTGAAAAACAATATGATTTGCCACTAAAAATCTTCAGGAATGAAAATGGGACAGAGTTCAGAAATCAATAACTTGATGAACTCTGCACATCAAAAGGAATAATGAGACAATTCAATATTTCAAGAACACCAGAATAAAATGGGGTAGTTGAAAGAACAAACAGAACCCTAATTGAGGCTGTAAGAACTATGCTTGAAGATTCGGGTATTCCTTTGTCCTTTTGGGCTAAGGCTGTGAATACTACGTGATATATTCAAAATTGAGTCTTAATTAACCCTAGGCATCAAAAGACTGCCTATGAAATTTTGTTTAATATCAAATCAATAATCTCATTTTTGAAAATCTTTGGCTACCCATGTTTCATTTTAAATCTTAAAGATTCATTTTTAAAATTTGCAGCCAAGGTTGATTGTGGTTATTTCTAGGGATATTCTGTAACACCTCGAAAATTCATGTCCAATGAAATAAAGACACGTGTCATGTTATGCAAACGTGTTATAAAAATGGATCCGGATAAAGATATACGGTAGGATTTAAAAACGTCGACATGTTAATTTATACCTCTGAGCGACCTAATAATAAATCCTTAACCAGAATATATTAAATCAACATCTGAATTATGTTTATAAATCTGGAAATCCTAAATAAATTGGTTACAAACTTAGACATGGATTCAACATCAATTTCTTGGTATTTCCATCAATTTAAACCTCCCACAAGAATACAAGATGTGTAAATACATGCCTAGACATGCAATGGCTGAAAACATGGTCCCCATTCTGATTAAAATGCATGAGATTCGGAGATGTAAGTGTTGCATGGTCACAGCCCGAAAAACAACAAACTTTTGTCATCTGGCGAAGGCTTGCGCACCGCAAGCTCAGGGCCTTACGGTGCGCAAGGTATGCATCTGGGCGTTTTTCAGGACAGCTGCCTGTATAACCGGTTGCACCGCCTCATTTATGTGGTATTCGAAAATCAGGGACTCTCTAGGTGGTTTTTAGCATCCTAGGCACACCTGGGATGATCTTACAACACCTATAGACTAATTTGGCATGATCTAAAGCTCTTGGGTTCACTATATAAGAAGATCAACTTGCTACATTTTGGACATTCATTTGCAACTTCTCTCAAGATAGTCTCTGGAGCTCTCCTGATCAGCAACAAGTTTTCTAGTGGTCCCTAATCATACTTAGGACTTTTGTAAGTGTTCTTAACCCTTCCTAATTTAGTTTAGCCTAGTTAATTAACTAAAAGTCAAACCGTCGTAATTAACGTTTGACTTTGAAATTAAATAAAATCTGTTCAGTCAATTCTCGAATTGAAAGTACCTACAAGTAGGTAATTATGTGGGTAATAAACCCTTAAAAGGGTACTCTTTGATTCCCACTCTAACTAGGTCAATTGTCGAGTCAAACTTGTTATTAAAAAGTCAACAGAATGCTTATTTTCAAATTAATGCATAATTAGCAATGTAGGAGGCATGCAACCTATTTGATCACTCATATAACTTGATAATTAATGTAAGAACATGTTTAAACATGTTCAACCCGACAATTTTCAGTTTAAGACCCGGATCGAAACCGAAAGTCGCATAAATTGACTTTTGCTTTGACTTTCAGTTCTGACCCGTTTATGCATGTTTTAGATTGGTCTTAGAGCTTTATTTGGACCAGGTTTCATATAAGTATAACTCTCTGAGATTATACAACTTGGTTCATTAGTTATCCGATTCATATGCATGTTTCCGTTAAGTGCTTAAATGTTGACTATTATGCCCTTTTGACTATAAAACGTGATTTTTGAAAAAGTAAAAGAGTAGAAACCTTAGTTACTAATTTATAAACTTGCACCTAAAATTTGACATCAGTTTGAGGTCTAGATTAAGAGTTATGCTCATTAGCGTAAATTGAAAGCTTTATGTTAATTAAACGGCGTAATTAGCGTATAGCCTATTTAAACCCACTTTTTGATATCAAACTTCTTACCCACTGATGTAATATAATATTTTGGGATTTTTGGAAAAAAAATTTTAATTTTTGGCTGAGCATATCATAGATCTCTAAGTTTAACTCGGTTAATGCCGGTTTTGCCCTTTTAAGCCATAAAATGAGTTTTACAAATCCTTTTGACCCCAAACACTTTTCTACTGATTTTATTTGATAAATAAAATATTTTGAGCCTTCTGGAATTATAAAAATATCAGCTTTCCTTTGAAAACCCGGAAATGGCTCCAAATCGCTTTTTTTAGCGTTTTTAACGCATAGTATGTACTGGAACCATATTAAACACATAAGGTTGATACCTACTGATATTTTTAGTATATTTTATATATATTAGCAGTAACTAAAAGTTTTTAAACTCAGGTTTCCAGTTTTGACCTTTTAAGCCTAAGTGAAATTACCAAAATACCCCTAAGGTGCATAGTTTGGTTGTAAATGATAAGTTTCACATATAAGTCATACCCTACTGTTGTAACTTATTAAATTAAGTGTATTTACTGAATAAATCAGACCTGTAACTCAGATTACTAATTAAACTCTTTTATAACCTTTTAAATGACCAAAATGCCCTTATGAGGCATAATTTGAGTTTAAATCTATTACGGGCATAATAGAAGATATCTTACTGATATCACAACATGTCTAAGGCATATTAACTCAGGGAACTTGCATATGACTCCTATGGTTACCCGTAACGCCCTTTTTCGCGTTCGGTTCGGTTTATGTAACTAGTTTGCATAAATTGACCGAAACGGGTCAAACCTTATCATTTTGTCCCAAAATCCAGAATGTATTTAGTTTACCCATATTATACAAGTCTTCAAACTTGTCGGGTCTAAATCACATTCCAATCCGGTCTTCGCTTAATCGTGCGTTTGAACCGTATCTTCCTTTAAAACTGACCGGTCTAAGCTTAAGCTTAATTAAAGACCCGTTAGGATTCTAATAGGATAATTAAAACCTTTGTTCCAGATTAGGAGCCCAGTAAAAGCCATCTGTACTTGCTGTATTTGACTTATACATTGCTCAGGTAAATACTCTTAACTTATTTTCCCTATACGGGCTTGGGATACGGTATTATAATAATACCGCTTGGTCGGGTGTGTAATCATTTAAATCGGATTGTGATTAATATACTGACATAACTCGTTTAATATGTATTATTTGGTGTATGGCCTTTGGGGGTTAAATGACCATGTCCCGGATATCCTTGGCATCATTCAAAGAAATGGCCACGACCTAAGCACGGGGTGTAGGCGTACACCTGACATATGCATTATGTAAAAACTGGTAATCCACTTTAAGGAATAATCCTTGTGGGCATTATACCTGTGGCGTGTCAATTAATCTAGACCGGTCCTACAAACCGGCCCTAATGGACGACAAATAAGTAAAACTGTATACATGATTATTTAATAATTGTCCCAAGTTATAAAATATATATTTTTGCCGAAGTGCATTCAAATCAATTTTCAAACTCTTTTCAAAATGAGTCAGTTAAGTTGTATTTACCAGTGTAAACTGACGTATTTTCCAAAAAGGTTAAGTGCAGGTGCTACACGTAATAGGCTGGATACTCCAGACATCAATAATCAAGTTTTCGCAAAGCTCTAGGTGTCAAAGTCTGTTGAACAGTTTTCCTCTTTATTTTTGATCAGCCTGTGGATCTGTTTCAACTACATTGTGATACTTTATATTACAATTTATATGGTTGGAATAAATCTATCTTTTGCTTCCACTGTGCATTTAATTATTGTGTTGTTTGACTATGATGATATCAACTACGTCACGATACTCCCCACCGGGCCCACCGGTGACACGTGGAAATATCGGGGTGTGACATATTCTTCTACAGCTAAGGCCTATAATGTGTTTAACATAAGGACCATAACTATAGAAGAAACACTAAATGTAAAGTTCATGAATTTTCTTCTATGAAAATCCTTAAAAATCATGTAGAAGTGTTTGATCTTGATAAATTTAACTTCGAAGAAATTACTACCAAGACTGATGTTGATACAGGAAAATCAAAGGCAATGCAACATGGCTACTTATTTGACATTGAGATGCCTTCTCGATACAAAGTCTCTTCTGATCCACAAAGCTCATCCGCTCAGAACAACATTCAATCAACAACAACTGAAACCAATGTTGACCAAAGTCAACTTCAAACCACTGATCAAACATGTGGTTAAACCACAGATGTATATTTTTCAACAATTCACCACTTGGCCAATTCCACCACCTTCTTTCCAAACCACTGTTGACCATAATACAATGGCAACAGATGTTTCACCAGATAATTCTCATTTATACCATTCACCGACAAAACTCTTTCATTCCATATATTGGTAACCATCCATTTCTCAGAGCCTGCAATATATATTAAAGTAACATGTCAACACAAAAGTATTGGTGAGCATACAAGTTTAGTGTACTAGTATATGTATAAAAAAATTTAACGAGATCCACATGGCAAAAACGTATACTAAGGAATAAACTAGCATGCATCACATACTCGTCAACTCAAAGATTCCACTAGCGTAATTTTGGCGTCGCAACGACAAGACCGTTTACTTAACATAGACCCAACAAGGGCAGTGTGCTACTCCTATAGCGCTATACATGTTAAGGTAGGCTTGTATGAAGTTAATGACAAAGTATAGTGCAAGAATGGCTTCTAGCATGCATGTATTTCTAAAGCATAAACGTATAAAATATATATAACAGATTCGTTTGTATAAGTAATGTATTTGCATAAGTGTGTTCGTGTGAGTTTTAATACAGTATATATATCACACTTAAAAGTGTGAAAACAGAAAGAGGGTCATGTATACTCACGGTTTGCGAAGTAATTCCACGTAGTGAGTTTGACAAGACTTGAGTATTTAGAACATCAAAGTTACCCTAAGAGGAAAACGAAGGTGTGTGAGTTACGGTTTTTGTTTAGCGGATTGGATTCGGAATTTAAAAGTTAACGTATACGAATGTAAATTAAGTACCATGAGAATGGTCATGCAAGGAGGTAGGATGAATTCCATCCATTTAACCTCATTATATGATTCACCAAAGCACAAAATCATCAACTTTGTTGATGATTTCGGTTGGTCGTGAATATGAAAATATTAAGACTAAACCTACTAAATCTGCAAACAACTAAGTGAGCTAGCTAGATGCGTGCATCCCAAACATGGAAAGTGTTCGTGGACGTGATGTAGCCTTGTCCCTTTGATGGAAATTGTTATTAGTACTATGAACTAAACTAAGGTTTAAACAAGTGAGGTAGTGGAACAAGGTTTGGAGAGCCAAAGCTTCCATGGTTCACACGTTCACCAAAACACAAGTATTTCAACATTGAAGGTTGAAAGCTTGGATGGTTCCAACACTTTTAAAGTCACTTGGGACTTTTAGGGTAGAATCTTAAGGAGGTTTGAAGCTTCATTTCTTGTGGAAATCACCCAAAACACAAACCCGTAACTATGATTTAGTTAGGAGTAAGGTTGGTGTAAGTTTCCATCAAGTTTTAAGCAAGAACATAAGAAATAAAAAGGTAAAACAAAGCAGAATTTTAAGGCTACTTTGGACCTCAAATGTGGTGAGGTTATACCTTAGTTTGCCATGGAAAACTTATGGAAACCTTCATAGAGGTTGTCCAAATAGTTTGAAAGAAGAAATGAAGAAGAAATATGAAAAAAAAAACTGAATTAGAAACTCACTATAGCACTTGAAACTTTCTACCCACTTTTAGAGTGTTCTTGGAGAATTTGGAGAAGATTTGGAGGAGTAGAGAGTGATTAAAGAGAGTGTAAAGTGTTTAGAAGGTGGTGGAGGCTTGTATTTATAAGTGGGTATTAGGGTTTGGGAGTTAATGAAGGTGGTTGGGAGTTAATAAATTGGTTGGGAAGGTGGAAATTTTCATTTTTAGTCCTTGCACTTGTATTGTTGGTTATTTTACACTATAAATGTAATGCTTCGTGTCTTGTACTTTCCTTATTTAGAAAGTGTACTTTGTATTTCTATTTTTGGAAACTTGTAATCGTATTGTGTTTGTAATTCTTTTCTATACTTGTAATCCGAGACTTCGACCGTAACGAAAATTCACTTTTATACTTATCTTATACACAATTCAACTTTGGATACACATTTGCATGCAAACGAGACTTATTACACGCTTGATTTAACATTGATACATTGCATGATACTTGCACGACACTTACAAACACGTTCCATGCTCAAAACATGAAGTTTTAGCTTAAAATGACAAACAGACAAAAGTTCAAGGACTAAAATGCAATAAAACTAAAATCTGGCTAAAAGAGGTGTGTCGCTACGCGACGCCAAACCCTAATTATTGTGGCGGGGTGCCAAGCCCCAGAATCTGCAGAAAATTGCTTCTCCTTCAAGGATTGGCCAATTTCTTCCACCTTTCTCTTCCCCAATCATCTTTAAACCTCATTAAACACCAAACCCTACCTCATCTCTATATAAACAAGCTTCCTACCTCCCATTTTTGCTTTCCCAACTCCTCTACACTCACAAAACTCTCTCAAATCAGTTGCAAACTCAAGAAAAGACAGATTATCTAAGTGTCAAAGTGAGCATTTTTCTCACATTTCTTCATCTTTTCTTCCACTACAAAGCTTGGAACACCTCCAGGAGTATTTTCACAAGTTTACCATCGTAAACTAAGGTGGAACATCACCATTTTGAGGTCCAAACTTTCTGTTTTGGAAGTTACATGTTATAAACTTTTATAAACTTATCTTTCTTACATGAATCTTGTGCTTAACATGTTCCTTAACCCATCTATGGTTATGGGACTTGTTTGAGATTGATTCTTATGAGTTTACAGGTGCAAACAGACTCTAAAATTTTTGTTTTGACAAGGTTTATACAACCTACAAGTGATGAAACCATCCAAGTCTACCATGGTTCATATGGCAAGACTTGTGTTTTGGTAAAGGTGTGAACCATGAAAGCTTGGGCTTTCCAAAGTTGTTCCACCACCTCACTTGATGTTTTACCCCGTCGTATTTCCAATATTTTCCATGATGGGTATCAAACCCCCGGGTTGATCTTACTTGGCTACTTGATGAATTAGTTATTTTACATTTTTATTATTCATGACCAACCAGGTACAATGAGGTTATTCATGCCTCCATGCTTGACTTATATGACACTACATGATACTACTTGATGGACTAATAATATAAACTATATACTATACAATATAAAATATATATTAACCGAATTCTTGATGATAACCGGATTATGGTTATATGTCATGAGCATAGGTTATTTTATCTTCGCTCTAAACTCCTCGGTTTTGATTCTAATGGGTAAATTAGGACCCATGAAATCACTTAAAAACTTAGTATCAAAACGAGTATTTAGCCAAGATATACTTTCGTGTTTATACTTTTTATACTTAAAATTCCGAATCTGAACTCTCTACCAAATCCGAATACTTACACACCTCCGTTTCCCTAATGTTGGGTAACTTCGGTGTTCTTGACTCTCAATGCATCACTCACGTACGCAGGATTTATACGCAAAACCGTGAGTATACTCGATCCCATTTTTCGTTTTATACACTTTGGGTGCAACATGTACACATATACAAAAATCACGAATCACGATTAAACTTGTTTACGCACATGCTCTATACATTAATAACATGATACTTGTAGTCTCCTTGTTAATCGCATGCTATGTTATACTTGTGTTCTATATGCTCATTAACTTTGCAAGCCTACCTTAACAATTATAGCGCTACAGGATTAAGGCACCGCCCGTATTCTTGTGGTATTGTTAAGTAAACTATTTTACAACCTTGTCGTTTCGGCGACAATGCTATGCACGATTGCGGTACACTTTGGTTTGACTTATAGTTAACACATTCTAGTATGTTAGTAACAATGTATGCAATTTACCATGTTGGATATGAGACAACTTTTACTCACCATTATACCATGTAATTAAACTTGTATACTCGCCAACTTTTTGTTGACCATTATTTTAATACATGTTGCAGGAAACTGGTTGATGCCGATGAAGAATATTATTTAGGGTGGATTAGAAACACACCTAGATTTAAATTTATGTACCTTGATTCATGTCGTTTCGTTATTTCCTACTTGTTGTATTTTTCTTTCAAGACAATGTAATATCATTTTAGTATCAATGAAATTGGTGTTATTTAAATATTGTCACAATTAGTTGTTATGAAGTCTATTGCAATCTCGTTTTCGTCTCACTGTGATGTTTCCGCCATCGGTTGGGGTGTGACAATAAAGGTGTATGCAAGTATGTTGTATGTATGAAAAACGTATGAATGTGATTCCAAGAAAATAATCTCAATGTATGTCTCGGTTTTTAATTAAAACGTGTATGATTAGACAAGGTTGATATAAATACGATCTCCATTATGGTCAAAGTCTCCATATTACAAGGATTGAAATGAAATGCAAATACAAGCTTGCTAAAAAAGAAAGTATGAAATACGAATCGTTACATTTAAGCTAATATCTTCAAAAGATTTTGACACAAAACAATTTTGAAATGGGTAAAGCCTGCAAATGAAAAGTCTTTCAAATGAAACATTCACGCGGATGGTGACTAATAAGAGTCAAGAAAATGCTACTGAGCAAAATGTTTTAGAAAATGAACCAACATCTGTTGGTCAAACATCTGTTGCTGAGCCTAATGCTTCTGGTGACCACACTGTACAACCCAAGATTGTGGAACACATAGCAGCGATTCCCCCATAGACCGTATCCACTCCCATTCTCAATTCCAAAAGAATCAGAAGGGTATCTCTGGAAGTTGAGATGCCAGAGATACCTTTTGTAACACAAATGTAGCAAATAACAAATGTTGTTACTTCTTCACAAAAGATGCAAACATCTCCACCAATCCAAACTCCTCATATATCCCCACAAAAGGATAGTATTGTAAGCATACGGGAACCAAACTAGGAGTTAGATGATTCACTTGAACATCTATTCTCAAGCCCTTCTCCCGGGGCTAATTCTCTTTCCACACCACCACCCACAAATATATTTCTGTCCATTAAACCATTTCTTGATGCAATTGCAGCTTCTGAATTGCCTAAAACTAGTTCATCTCAACCACTCATCACTGAGAGTACACTCCAACAAGTGACTAGTGCAATTTCAGAGCTCTTTGGTATCCCCCAAGCAGAGGAGGGTACACCTCCTGTGTCACAAGTGACACTTGTAGGTTTTTCAAGTGAAGCAGCCACTACAAGTGTAGGGACCACAATCTCACAATTGGACAATGGTTACATAGCTAAGACTTCCTTGAAGATAACAACTGTTAAGTCTACAATAGTACACTCATTAACAGTTAGAAGTCCACAGAACTAAGAACAACGGGAATTTGATTCAAAACCAAATACAACTACCTCTGGTAGTAATTCAGATGATCCTATTAACTTAGGTGATGGGTCAAAATACCAAGAATTGACGTAGAGAGTCACCAAGATAGAGTCTTCAGTTGATGAGATAAAAGTTATATTTAAAACCTTGGTCCAAAACTATAGAACTCCACCAACAAATGTAGAAATTGCAAAAGAAATGTGGATCCATCCACAAATGTACCTACAACTTCAAAAGCAATCTGTTGATGCCGCCTACAATATTCATATGGAGTTGATGCAAGGTACAAAAATACACCAGCAGAGATCAAAGTCATCAAAAATCACCTTCTTCAATCAACAGACACTGCTCTAAAAATCAAGTATCCTGAAGATGATGCTAGAATGAGGGAAAGTACAGAAGGCATAAGAAAACTTCCTCCTCAAGTCAAAAAAAGCTCAGAATAAGCCTGACATATCTGCAACCAAAAAGGCTAAAGAAGATGCCATGGAAAAGGAGAAGATGAGAGATACAAAAGAAGCTAAAGATGCACTTGTAGTACAAGAAAGAATTGAAAGGCAAAGAGTTGAGCAAAAGTTAGGTTCTTCAACAGAGGTTCCTACAAGAAGACAGCCTGCAAGGCAAGTCAAAAGTACTATTACATCTATTTCTCATCAAAACTATGTTCATACAACCACTGTTCCATCCACAACCACTGTTCCAACCATCCAAACCATTGCCATAATAAAAAACCGCTGCTCTTTCAAGCCAAACATCTATTGGCATTACAAAAAATACAAATAGATGTTACATCCACAACAACACTTACAACTATCAAAGAACCAATCAAGCTTATAACCCAAAAGGCCCATACCGTTCTTCTCATCAAAAGAAAATTACCAACACAAATTCCATCACCACCAACCAAAGAAACAACACCTTACACCAGGGGAAGAAAATCAAAGTTCATTATTCATGATGATGATGAAGAAACTCCATAAGCCTCACCCATCAGAACCTCATCGTCACTACCAACAACCACCAATCAACTCACCATCACTTTCACATCCATTCCCACATCATTACCAACATCAATCCCATCAACCACAACTGCCATAATCACTTTTGCACATCCATTGGAGGTAACAACTGTATCACAACAAATACAGTCTTTCTACTCCTCAACAAATACAAGTCAACTCACCTTCCCTTCTCTTCAAAACTTCCCAAGCCCACAAATTTCAAAGAATATTTAGAGTTGAAGTTAAAACAAGTAGAGAAAATAGCTGCAGGGAGAAGAAGAGGAAATGATGACAAATAGGCATAGCTAACCTTATTTGAAAAACTCCAAAAAGTGAAGGCGCTTAAAGATTATGCATAAGGCTTCTACAATAAATGGTCTCATGCTCCAGTCAATGATCTATCTCTTAGAAGAGCATTAAGAGAAGATTATCTTGACCATATCATGAAGAAGAAGAAGCCATATAAAGCAACCAGAGCATAATTTGTAAGATGGTCAGCTGAATCCATACTTGATGAAATTCTAAGGATTTGAAAAGTTGCTCCTAGATCCACAACTAAAACCTACACCTCCAAACTGGAAAGCAGGAAAAAGGACTAATGATAAAAGGGCTCTGCAGTTGAAGCAGATGAAGGCAGAAATGGTTACTGTAGACTTTGGTCCAAAGAGATCAATGGCAAAATGGGATGAGCCAACAATCATAAAGAACTATAAGAAGCTTGAAATCCTAAGAGAAAAAGATCCCTCAATCCCAAGAAAGCCAGATTATGAACAAGTAGACTTCCCCATCAAAATATTAGTTGATCCTACAGAACTTCCATCTACAAAGATCATCTCCTCAGCTATCAAAAGCTACCTCAAAAGGCAAAAGGAAATGTTTAAAGAAGATATGAAGATGTATCAAGTTGAATTCAGAAAGGAAGAGATCAGAAATGAGCTAACGCATGGGCATCCAGATAAAAATCCTAAAGATCTACTTGGTCAAATTTTGGGAAGACCAGCTTCCCTAAACTCATCACAAATAACTTTGGTTAGGAAATCAATCAAGCCTCAAAATTCTAAAGTGGAAGTCTAACAAGACAAGCCATAAATTAACATTGCTCAGGGCGAATGGAGAAGTTGAAAAGATCTCCATAAATAGTGTATATAGGCTTAAAAATGAAAACCTACAAGACCTATTGGATCTTGAACTTGAAAGGGACCTAGAAGATAACTTCTTGTTAAGATTTGAGTTACAATTCAAAGGGAAAATCAGAGAGAAGTTGATGAGAAACAAAAGTTGATCCAATAAAGATTAAGTTTTGGCATCATTTGTTCAAAAGGGAGATTGTTGAACCTACAAAAGAACAGATTATTGCAAAAGCCAAAACATGCTACTTTAATCAAGAAATAAACAAGTTATGATATGCATCCCCTCCTAAAGATAACAAATGTTGAACACTTACATAGCATCTGTTTGAAGACTTCAAAGATCTGTTGAAGACATAAAACCAATGTTAAAGAAGCTTGTTCATAGCTAAAGCTCTGTTGAAGACAAAGCACTGATGAAGAAGACCAAACATCTGTTTTGGCCAGAACTGATGTTTGGACCAAGCTAATAGAGGCTTAAAGAACAATCCTTTAATGTAATAGTGTATGTCCAAACATATGTTAGCTGTATTAGAACAGTTGTTACATTCCATCAGATGTTTCTAACATCTGTGTAATCTTTTATGTTAGGAATGTTAGATGTCTCTATTAGAGTGATGTCAGCCCTGACTACCAGCAGATGGTACTTTGTATATATAGATCTCACTTGTAATAGATCTATTTTATCGTATCACATCACACACATTCCTTTTGTACGACCAGTTTAAGTGAGAGATCAGGTTGGGGGGAGTTATATAATCATTTCTGTAGTTGTAATATTTTGATTATCAATAGAAATTTTTTTTGATAAACTTTCCATTCTTGTGTGTTCATTTATTTTCGCTGCAATTCATCTTTCCATTTTCATTATACTTCATTTATTTCATCAAATACTTCATTTATTCACATACTAAAACACAAAAGTAAAAACTCAGATCCTAAAAGTTATAGAACTTAAAAAGGAACTGGGCCAAAATCTATGTCACCACAAGACAACACCACCAGATAGTTGTCTGAGTGACTCCGTTTAAGAACCTCCAATTTTGTCAATAGCCAATGCCTCATGATACTATCGCATACACGTATGCTATCCAATTTTTTCATATTATTTTGTATTAGCAAGACATGAACTTCACACCACTTGTGTGAGAGCAAACATTATACCACTAGAACACTAGGTCATGAGTAAAAATTATGAGTGCAGTATGTCTATTTTTAACACCTCGGAAAATCACGTCCAATGATGTATTGACACGTGTAATAAACCCTAATGAAGTCAAACACTGAAATTAAGGGACTAATTTTTCGAAAAATCGAAAACTTTGATTATAAAAGGGCTGGAAGTGTTAATATACGTAAAATAAGTTTCTGAATAACCTCGTACGATATTTATATTCACAAATGAGCCACTTGCAGATAGAGTGTAGCCGTTTGCATAATTAATAGAAAGTTTGCGCAATGAAGGGTTAAAAGCGTCAACATGTTAATTCTTACATATGAGTGACCTTTAAACAAACCTGGAGCCTCATGATATTTGATTATACTCTCGGGAATGCCAAACATTGGCCGTCTAAGGTTTTTATGCTTAAAAGTAAAGTTACGCGCAACTTTGCAAGTTAAAGGGACTAAAAGTGTCAATATGTTTAATTATACCTCTGAATGACCTTTTAGCGAACCCGAAGCATCGTGATGTTTAATAATATTCTCAAGAATGCCTAACATGGATTAGATGAGGCTTCGATGCTATTAAACAATGAAATGCGCAAGTTTGCGCATTAGAGGGACCTAAAGCGTCAACTTTTGAATCTACGCCTTTCGGTGACCATTTAAGCGATCGAGAGCATAGAAATAATTAAGTTCGTGCTTGGGAATGCCCATTATGGGCCTTGGAAGGCTTGGATATCATTAAACGACATTTCGCGCTACTTTGTGCGATTAAAGGACTATTTGCGTCAAACTGCAAAAGTATGTCGATTCGTAGGGTATCAGACCTTCCGAAATATGACCATGAGTTAAACATACCCTATTTATCCTTTATATAGCTTAGATATAGGCTTGGAGGTGTTTAGTGCGCAAAAATAAACTTTTAAGTCAAGCAGGGACTAAAAGTGTTAAAAAGTGCACAAGTTTGCATTTTCGCGCATATCTTACATTCTGAATATATTCGGCCATCCAAAAATTTATGTACGCATTAAAATATTTTATTTTAGTGATCGGCATGATAAAATTCCACTCGTCGCGTAATGTGGATAGTTTTTTGCATTCGTCCGTGTTTCGTCGTAATTAGTCGAACAACGTGACCGTACGACCAAACGAACCGACATCCGACATGTTTTCAAGCATGTTTTATGTTCCCTATGTTTAGGCTTCATTGTAGAGCCTTGTAAATAGCTTAATGGGCCTTAAACGTGCCAAACGTGACCTTAAAAGCTCACAGGGACCATTTCTGCATATTTTAAAAGTCTGTTTGCTGATCTGATCTTTGAGGCAGGCCACGTAAGGACCCTCCTGGGTCTACGCTGGCCGCGTGAGCCATCAGACTAACAAAACCAGCTGAATTCAATTCAGCAGCTAGGTTTCAGGTTTGCAAATGGTTTTAATCGATCCTATGGGCCATTTTGGGCACCCATGGTATTGAAAAACAGTGGGTATGAAGTGTACGATCCAGATCAAGGCTCGGTTATCGAGGAACGATCTTAATGGTCCTCAAAATCCTATAAATACCCCTTGATCTTGGCTCTCATTTGCACCTCATATCATTTCTGATCCTGCTCTCTGAATTCTTGGAGGATCTTGAGCTTCTTGAGAACCTCATTCTGTCCTTTGGACCCTTTGTAAGTGTTCATTCGTGCTTAATTTAATTGTTTAGCGTTTATAACCGAAAAGTCAAGCATTTGCGGTAAACGCTTTGACTTTTAAACAGTTGGGCCATTGTTCGCAACGAACATGGCTACGTGACCGTAATTAGGTAGGTGTTAAACCCTCAAAAGGGCACCTCCTAATTACCACGTTTACTTAGTTAAATTGTCGGGTCAAATAAAAGTCAAACGGGTTAGTTTTAAATAAAATTCGTAACTATTAACATAGAGGCCATAAAATCAGTTTTCTCACTTTAATAACTTGGTAAATATTAGTTGAACATGTCTAAGCATGTTCAACCCGACAATTCTAAGTATAGGCTCGGTACGGAACGAAACCGAAAGTCGCAAAAGTAGACTTTTGCTTTGACTTTCAGTTCTGACCCGATTTAGCTTAGTTTAGATATACCTTAGGATTCCTTTAGGATCATGTTATAGGTTAGTGTAACCCTCTGAGGTTATACAACTTGGATCCTTAGTTATCCTATTCATTTACATGTTCCCGTTATATGCTTAAATGTTGACCATTATGCCCTTTTGACCCTAAAATGAGAATTTTGAAAATGTGAGAGGACAATAATCTTTATTTCTGATTTATAAACTTGTCCTTAAAATTTGACATCAGTTTGAGGTCTAGATTAGGAGTTATGCTCATTAGCGTAAATGAAAAGCTTTTTATTAATTAAACGGCATAATTAGCTTATAGCCTATCTAAACCTAAATTTTAATATGAAACTTTTTACCCAATGATGTAAAATAATATTTTGGGATTTTTGAAGATTTTTATTTATTTTTAGGCTGAGCATAACATAGGGTTCTAGCCTTGATTCAGTAATTGCCGGTTTTGCCCTTTTGGCCATAAAATGAGTTTTACATAACATTTTGATACCAAACTCTTTGCTACTGATTTTATATGATAAATAAAACATTTTAAGATTTCTGGAATGATAAAAATATCAGCTTTTCTTATAAAACCCGGAAATCGCTTAAAATCGCCTTTTTACGTTTTTAACGCATAATATAAGTTAAAACTAATTTTAACATATAAGGTTTGATACCTACTGATGTTTTAAGTAAATTTTCATAATTAAACAGTAGGCAAAAGTTTTAAACTCAGAATTCTAATTTTGACCTTTAAAGCTTATGTGAAATTACCAAAATGCCCCTTCGGTGCATAGTTTGGATATAAATAATAAATTTCACATATATGTAATACCCTACTGATATAACTTATTAAATTAAGTATTTTACTAATTATATCAGACCAGGACCTCGGATTATTATTTAACCTCTCTTATAACCTTTAAAATGACCAAAATACCCCTACGGGGCATAAAATGGTTTTAAATTAGTTTTGGGTATAATGGAAGGTATCCTACTGATATCACAACATATTAAAGGCATATTAACTTAGGAAACCTGTTCATAACTCTTTTGGTTACCCGTTACTCATTTTTCGCGTTCAGATCGGCTTATGTAACTAGTGTGCATAAATTAACCGAAACGGGTCAAACCTTATCATTTTTATCTCAAAATCCAGAATGTGTTTAGTTTACCCTTATTACACAAGTATACAAGCTTGTCGGGTCTAAAGCACATTCTAATCCGGTCTTTGCTTAATCATGCGTTTTGAACCGTATCCTCCTTTAAAACTAACCGGTCTAAGCATAGGCTTAATTAAGACCCGTTAGGAATCTAATAGGTTATTAAAAACCTTCGTTCCAGATTAAGAGCCCTAGTAAAGGTACTTGCACTTGCTGATTAGGATATACGGCTGACTATAAATTGCATTTTTAAGCTCAGATAAATACTCTTAACTTATTTTCCCTATACGGGCTTGGGGTACAATATATAAAATACCGCTTGGTCGGGCATTGAATTGTTAATCATGATAAGGTTAATGCATTGAGATGGCCCGTTTAAATTGTTTTGTTTGATTAAAGCCTTTGGGGGATTAATGACCATGTCCCGAATATCCTTGGCATCATTCATGAAATGGCCACGACCTAAGCACGGGGTGTTGGCGTACACCTAACAGTTGCATATGTAAAAACTGGTAATCCACTTAAAGGAGTCAACTTTGTGGGCATTATACCTGTGGTGTGTCTATTAATCTTTAACCCGGTATTCAATCCGGGCTACTGAACGTATAACGAATATGTAATTCTTTTACAAGTTTATATATAAATAATTATCCCAAGTTATAAAAGAATTTTGTGCCTTGAGCATTCAAATCAATTTTCTAAAACATTTTCAAAATGAGTCAGTTAATTGTATTTACCAGTGTAAACTGACGTATTTTCCAAAAAGATTAAGTGACAGGTACTGTACGAAATTAGCTGGGAGCTCAGGGCGTTAATAGGGAATCTTGCAAGTTCTAGATGCCTAAAGTCTGTTGAACGATGTTATCTTTATGTTTTAAGATCCGCCTGTGGATCCATCTTACATTTCGTTGTAATATTTAATATTACTTTTGAATCGGATTGTAATATATTTATCCTTTGCTTCCGCTGTGCATTTAAATTGTGTTGTTTGACTATGATGATATCAACTACGTCACGATACTCCCCACCGGGCCCACCGGTAATACGTGGAAATATTGGGGTGTGACAAGTTGGTATCAGAGCCAACATTGAGTGAATTAAACACTAGCCTTTTGTGTTTAATCTCAATGACACAGTAACACATTCCTTGACCTTTTGAGTCTAGACTTAACATAGGAATACTCTCATCTCTATTCGGAGAATTATTGCTCTCAGTTCTATATATTTTTTATTTTGTCACCAATCAAAGAAGCCGTAATGGAAATTCTCCCCATTTGAAGCCTAGGAAAGGACAAGCTTCGTACTGCGACTAGGATTAACGTGCAACCAAGGAGAAAACATTCAGAAATAAAATAAAGAACAAACTCCTTTTGCTGAAGTTCGTTTCCTTAGTAAGTCTTTATAAGGGCGTACGTATCTCTCAATCCCTTCGTGGACAACATTATTTCTTTCAAGCCCCGTTTAGGGCAATTCTGTACCTCTTTTAAAAATCCTTGCAATTTTTTATCTAAATGTTATTTACATCATTGTATATGAACATAAAATATGAATAATAACATTCCTTTTATAAGATCTACCATTATGATAAAATGGAAAAATCTAAAAAGGACAAGACCTAGCCCATGTGTCATTTTAAGACAGGGCCAAGATGGTAATTCCCCAATTAGATTCAGATCCTTAATAACATCTCAATTTAGGATTGTTCTGCGTTAAATATTAAAAAGAATATTAAAGGTAAAACCTAGCCACATGTCATTTTAGACATGGCCAAGATGGTAAAACCTATTCAAAAGATTCAAATCCTTGTTAACATCTGAAAACATGTTAACACTCCTGACAACAGGTGATGCGATAAAATCACACTTGTCATCTTTATATTAGGAACTTCCAAACCCTTTTTTAGCATAAATGATCAATAGGAAACATGGCTAATAAACGTCGAACATGATGTACACATTAAAACATCCATTTAGGATATATATCTACGGGCAAAGATGTATACATGAAAAAGATAGTTTTATTTCATAACTTCTTGTCAAGACAATGAACTGTGAAATTTTCCGACCCAAAGGATCATTGATTATGTTTTAAAATTTCCCTAGTGACAAGGCCTTTGTGCCATCATAAAGTCCTTTGGAACAAGCCCTGGTGCTATATAAAATGTCGGTACAAAATTGACAGTCGTGACTTATGCCCCCTGTCTAATAAACATAAAGGATAATATTCCGTTTAAACGCCAAAGATGGTTTATTTAAAAACTTAGGCAAAACATAATCAAATAAATTAAATACTATTATTGTCCTATATGGTTTATTTGCACCATGGCTATTTAATCATCAAATTCGACAATTCACTATATAATTAAAAAAATTATTACTACTTGGTTTGTAGCCTTCAAAACTTCACCATGGCTGACTCATCTGAAGCTCACAATCATCCAGTTGATCAGAATGATGATGCAAGACTGAACTTAACGGGCACCGAGTTACAGGCTATGTTAGATACAGCCGTAAATAAAGCCGTGGACCGTATATTAAAGGATCATAAGCGAAAGTGCGATAATACCCCAAATAAGGGTTACAAAAAGGGTAAGACCGGTTCAAACTATAACCAGTCCAAGCCAAAGGAGGCAAAACCCAAATGTAAAATCTGCGGGAAGAAGCACTTCGGAAAATGTTTCTATAAAGAGACCAGGGGATGTGTCATCTGTAAAGAGATGGATCACAAGACCCACGAATGCAGGGACTTAAAGGACGCCACATGCTATGGTTGTGGCGAGAAGGGGCACATAAAGACCCGCTGCCCAAAGAAGGAGACTAAAGGGAAAGGCACTTTAGATTCACAAGCTAAGCCTTGTGGAATTTGTAATAAGGAAGGGCACAAGACTTTAGAGTGCCAAGACATAAAGGACGCAACCTGCTATGGCTGCAATGAAAAAGGGCACATCAAAACTAATTGCCCAAATAAAACCAAGAAGCCTGGGGAGGCTAAGAAGTCCAAAGTTGGGGGCTCTCAAATGAATGCTCAAGAGGCCGTTCAGGATGACAATGTCACAACATGTACTTTCCTTATCAATGACGTTTATGCTAGAGTATTATTTGATTTAAGTGCAGATAAGTCTTTCGTAGACAATAGATTTTATAAATTATTAAATCTGCATGTTAAAACTCTAAGCGTTAAGTATGAAGTAGAATTGGCCGATGGTACCTCAGAGACTGCTTCAGCAATATTATATGGATGTTTTATATCCATTAGGAATTATTCTTTTCCGTTGTCCTTGTTTCCGTTAAAATAGAGGGACTCGATATAGTGATAGGAAAGGATTGGTTGTCTTAAAACCAAGCCCATATTGTGTGTGATAAGAAGCAAGTAGTTATCAAGACTCCTTATGGTGAGCCTTTCACAATTCAAGGAGACACATGGTACGGATTGCCTAAGCACTTGTTGAATGTGGTATTTAATACCAAAGATTCGAGTATGGAAAACTCAGAAGAGACAAACAACAGTCGCGATGCTAGAGATGCGACAAATGTTAATGGTGCATCCAATGTGAACCTCAATGTTAATGGAGTTAATCTCCAAAACTGTAATTAACGCAGCTGTTAGAAAGGCTATGAGAAAAGTCATGAAAAGGTTCAAGAAGCCAAATGCTGCTTGCTCTAAAACACATGTCGCTGCCCATGAGAAGAGCTTTATTCATACTTCAAATGCGAAGAATAAACCAAACAAAATCATATATGGCAAGGAGCCCATTCCTTTTAGTATGCACTTAAAAGTACTTCGTCTCTTGGAAATCAAGAGACTTCAATAGTAAAAAGGGGCCATCAATTGCAGGAAATTGTTGGATGAAGTAGAAACCATTAGGTGTATCAGCGGTTATGCTGGAAAGGACACGGTGAGGTATGCATGACAGTCATTCGATGGCAATACCCTTAATTAGTGAGGACATTAATGAAGTCCACAAGAAAGATCCTCTTATATAATATGGGATGGACCAAGTTTTAAGGACCTTATTAGAAAAACCTATTATCCGCCTCACGAAATGGAAAAAGATGGAATAAGAAATTTTCTGACTCTCACCATAAAATTTCTAGACTATCGATAGTATGTTACAAATTTTAATTCATTGGCTGAGACAGTACCCTATTCCATTTACCCAAAAACCTAAGCTTAATGCAAATAATTATTGGTGGTTAGCAACGGCGATAAGAGGGCACATTAAGGTTTCAAGGCCTGCTCATTATAAATCCATTATGGATCTACCTCAGCTACTCATGTTATATAGATTAAGAAATAACCAGTCAAAACTGAGTCTGCCCTAAAATTTGTCAAAGATTTTACAGCTAAGTTTAAAAGGATTAAGAATGGAGGCGTTCAACCCTCCCGATGAATGATTAGAGGCAGTTCACATTAATAATGACACCAGATAAATCCCTTATTGTGATTTTATTGCTAAGAGTTACGTTTGGTTTCGGGTGCTGTTAAGTCTCTCATAAGACCATAAGCTTAGCAAACTTTTAGAAAATTTTCCCTTAAGAACCCCAGATATTAAGTGTAAGGTAAAACTTACAGACGAAATCATAAGAACCATTTCTTCTGTCCCTATCAGAAACCTTCAGCCGTAGAATTCTAGAAACATCCTCTCTCTAGATGTTGTACGTCAGCATATGTAGTTGATATCTCTTTGATCTCTGTCGATTGCGAATACCAGACGGTATGACAAAAACGCCACATGAGGATTGATGTATCTTAATAAGTTCCATAGATTGCTTCCATGCCTGATCAGTATGGAGGTTTAATGCATGGAACCGCAAGGATATTCCAATGGTCATATGATACTAAAGTCAGCTAATGGTATTCAAAGAAGATATCCAGAATGGAATTGTCCAAGTAAATGTCTCCAATTAAGGAATTTATGGACTTATAACATAAATGTGTCACCTATCTGACACAGAATGTGATAGATAAAATGGAGCCTGAGATTTGGAAAATCTCTGTAACTTCCTTATGACTTGATTATCTTCTCCTAGGATTACCCTGTTTACCTCCTGAGAGGCAAGTAGAGTTAAGATTTATATCCCATTTAGGGCTACATTATTATGAAATCTCCAAGACGGCTAGTACCATCATTGGAAGAATCGAAACTCTGATTAAGTTAGTTTTAAAACAGAGGTTCATCTAGCCTAACTCAATATTCTGAGAATTCGGTATAGTTAATTAAGAAAGACGATTCATCTTGCTTATGCATTGGTTACCGCAACCCTATTTAGGCAACAATTAAGAATCGCCATCAGCCGCCCAGGATCGTCGAATTGTTCGACTAGCTGTAAGGATTAACTATTCCTTAAAATTAGTTTTAAGCAGTGGTTGGAATAACCATCTCACCTTAGAATAAGCTTTCCTATAATAGTTGTTATATAAGTATCAAGGCTGCTTCTTTGGAGACCTTTCATAGATGGAATGTTAAACATCTATTGTTAGGTAAAAGATTGGTAAGTCCAATTATCAGGATCTGAAAGTTGCCTTGGAAACAACGAATAAGATCATACAAATCCATAATCATCTGTAAGTTGCCAGTACTCGGCAGAAAATCAAGGATTAATGAAAGTGGCAACCCTCCTAAGTTCGTGTTAAGGAATAAGATTCGACAAAAAGATATCACCCTGGAAGGGTGTGCCAATCTGTTAAATATCAGGCTAGTTAAGCTCTGAATATATAAAATCATTTGAGGGAATCGAATGTATCAAGATCAAATAACTTATAAGCTAAAACCAATTTAAGGAGCTTAGCGGAACTCGCGACGCGTTACACGCTAATGATTTAGGGATGTGTTTCACCAATAAGTCGAGAAGCATTATCACATAATGATATGCAGATTTATGATATTATGAGAAGCCTGTATCGATTGAGGATCGACAGGTTAAGAAGCTCCAAAAAGGACACATGTACCTATTATAGAGGTCAACTTGGGAGCTTAGAGAGGCTCCAGATATGCTATAGAAGTTAAGTCCATTAAGCAACAAAAAGTACTTCCATCAATTTAACAAATCTCGAGGTCGAGATTTCTTTTAAGGGGGTGCGGATGTAACACCTCGGAAAATCACGTCCAATGATGTATTGACACGTGTAATAAACCCTAATGAAGTCAAACACTGAAATTAAGGGACTAATTTTTCGAAAAATCGAAAACTTTGATTATAAAATATACCTAAAATAAGTTTCTGAATAACCTCGTACGATATTTATATTCACAAATGAGCCACTTGTAGATAGAGTGTAGCCGTTTGCGTAATTAATAGAAAGTTTGCGCAATGAAGGCTTAAAAGCGTCAACATGTTAATTCTTACATCTGAGTGACCTTTAAACAAACCTGGAGCCTCATGATATTTGATTATACTCTCGGGAATGCCAAACATTGGCCGTCTAAGGTTTTTATGCTTAAAAGTAAAGTTACGCGCAACTTTGCAAGTTAAAGGGACTAAAAGTGTCAATATGTTTAATTATACCTCTGAATGACCTTTTAGTGAACCCGAAGCATCGTGATGTTTAATAATATTCTCAAGAATGCCTAACATGGATTAGATGAGGCTTCGATGCTATTAAACAATGAAATGCGCAAGTTTGCGCATTAGAGGGACCTAAAGCGTCAACTTTTGAATCTACGCCTTTTGGTGACCATTTAAGCGATCGAGAGCATAGAAATAATTAAGTTCGTGCTTGGGAATGCCCATTATGGGCCTTGGAAGGCTTGGATATCATTAAACGACATTCCGCGCTACTTTGTGCGATAAAAGGACTATTTGCATCAAACTGCAAAAGTATGTCGATTCGTAGGGTATCAGACCTTCCGGAATATGACCATGAGTTAAACGTACCCTATTTATCCTCTAAATAGCTTAGATATAGGCTTGGAGATGTTTAGTGCGCAAAAATAAACTTTAAGTCAAGCAGGGACTAAAAGTGTCAAAAAGTGCACAAGTTTGCATTTTCGCGCATATCTTACATTCTGAATATATTCGGACATCCAAAAATTTATGTAAGCTTTAAAATATTTTATTTTAGTGATCGGCATGATAAAATTCCACTCGTCGCGTAATGTGGATAGTTTTTTGCGTCCGTCTGTGTTTCGTCGTAATTAGTCGAACAACGTGACCGTACGACCAAACGAACCGACATCCGACATGTTTTCTGCATGTTTTATGTTCCCTATGTTTAGGCTTCATTGTAGAGCCTTGTAAATAGCTTAACGGGCCTTAAACGTGCCAAACGTGACCTTAAAAGCTCACAGGGACCATTTCTGCATATTTTAAAAGTCAGTTTGCTGATCTGATCTTTGAGGCGGGCCGCGTAAGGACCCTCCTGGGTCTACGCTGGCCACGTGAGCCATCGAACTAACAAAACCAGCTGAATTCAATTCAGCCACTGGGTTTCAGGTTTGCAAATGGTTTTAATCGATCCTATGGGCAATTTTGGGCACCCATGGTATTGAAAAACAGTGGGTATGAAGTGTACGGTCCAGATCAAGGCTCGGTTATTGAGGAACTATCTTAACGGTCCTCAAAATCCTATAAATACCCCTTGATCTTGGCTCATTTGCACCTCATATCATTTCTGATCCTGCTCTCTGAATTCTTGGAGGATCTTGAGCTTCTTGAGAACCTCCTTCTGTCCTTTGGACCCTTTGTAAGTGTTCATTCGTGCTTAATTTAATTGTTTAGCGTTTATAACCAAAAATTCAAGTGTTTGCGGTAAACGCTTTGACTTTTAAACGGTTAGGCCATTGTTCGCAACGAACATGGCTACGTGACCGTAATTAGGTAGGTGTTAAACCCTCAAAAGGGCACCTCCTAATTACCACGTTTACTTAGTTAAATTGTCGGGTCAAATAAAAGTCAAACGGGTTAGTTTTAAATAAAATTCATAACTATTAACATAGAGGCCATAAAATCAGTTTTCTCACTTTAATAACTTGGTAAATATTAGTTGAACATGTCTAAGCATGTTCAACCCGACAATTCTAAGTATAAGCTCGGTTCGGAACGAAACCGAAAGTCGCAAAAGTAGACTTTTGCTTTGACTTTCAGTTCTGACCTGATTTAGCTTAGTTTAGATATACCTTAGGATTCCTTTAGGATCATGTTATAGGTTAGTGTAACCCTCTGAGGTTATACAACTTGGATCCTTAGTTATCCTATTCATTTACATGTTCCCGTTATATGCTTAAATGTTGACAATTATGCCCTTTTGACCCTAAAACGAGAATTTTGAAAATGTGAGAGGACAATAATCTTTATTACTGATTTATAAACTTGTCCTTAAAATTTGACATCAGTTTGAGGTCTAGATTAGGAGTTATGCTCATTAGCGTAAATGAAAAGCTTTTTATTAATTAAACGGCATAATTAGCTTATAGCCTATCTAAACCTAAATTTTAATACCAAAATTTTTACCCACTGATGTAAAATAATATTTTGGGATTTTTGAAGATTTTTATTTATTTTTAGGCTGAGCATAACATAGGGTTCTAGCCTTGATTCGGTAATTGCCGGTTTTGCCCTTTTGGCCATAAAATGAGTTTTACATAACATTTTGATACCAAACTTTTTGCTACTGATTTATATGATAAATAAAACATTTTAAGCTTTCTGGAATGATAAAAGTATCAGCTTTTCTTATAAAACCCGGAAATCGCTTAAAATCGCTTTTTTACGCGTTTTTAACGCATAGTATAAGTTAAAACTATTTTTAACATGTAAGGTTTGATACCTACTAATTTTTTAAGTAAATTTTCATAATTAAATAGTAGACAAAAGTTTTAAACTCAGAATTCTAATTTTGACCTTTAAAGCTTATGTGAAATTACCAAAATGCCTCTTCGGTGCATAGTTTGGATATAAATAATAAATTTCACATATATGTAATACCATACTGATATAACTTATTAAATTAATTATTTTACTGATTATATCAGACCAGGACCTCATATTATTATTTAACCTCTCTTATCACATTTAAAATGACCAAAATACCCCTACGGGGCATGAAATGGTTTTAAATTCGTTTTGGGCATAATGGAAGGTATCCTACTGATATCACAACATATTAAAGGCTTATTAACTTAGGAAACCTGTTCATGACTCTTTTAGTTACCTGTTACGCACTTTTCGCGTTCAGATCGGCTTATGTAACTAGTTTGCATAAATTAGCTGAAACGGGTCAAACCTTATCATTTTTATCTCAAAATCCAGAATGTGTTTAGTTTACCCTTATTACACAAGTATACAAGCTTCTCGGGTCTAAACCACATTCTAACCCGGTCTTCGCTTAATCATGCGTTTTGAACCGTATCCTCCTTTAAAACTAACTGGTCTAAGCATAGGCTTAATTAAGACCCGTTAGGAATCTAATAGGTTATTAAAAACCTTCGTTCCAGATTAAGAGCCCCAGTAAAGGTACTTACACTTGCTGATTAGGATATACGGCTGAGTATAAATTGTATTTTTAAGCTCAGGTAAATACTCTTAACTTATTTTCCCTATACAGGCTTGGGGTACGGTATATAAAATACCGCTTGGTCAGGCATTGAATTGTTAATCATGATAAGGTTAATGCATTGAGATGACCCGTTTAAATTGTTTTGTTTGCTTAAAGCCTTTGGGGAGTTAATGACCATGTCCTGGATATCCTTGGCATCATTCATAAAATGGCCACGACCTAAGCACGGGGTGTAGGCGTACACCTGACAGTTGCTTATGTAAAAACTGGTAATTCACTTAAAGGAGTCAACCTTGTGGGCATTATACCTGTGGTGTGTCTATTAATCTTTAACCCGGTATTCAATCCCGGCTACTGAACGTATAACGAACATGTAATTCTTTTATAAGTTTATATATAAATAATTATCCCAAGTTATAAAAGAATTTTGTGCCTTGAGCATTCAAATAAATTTTCTAAAACATTTTCAAAATGAGTCAGTTAATTGTATTTACCAGTGTAAACTGACGTATTTTCCAAAAAGATTAAGTGACAGGTACTGTACGAAATTGGCTGGGAGCTCAGGGCGTTAATAGGGAATCTTGCAAGTTCTAGATGCCTAAAGTCTGTTGAACGATGTTATCTTTCTGTTTTAAGATCCGCATGTGGATCCATCTTACATTCCGTTGTAATATTTAATATTACTTTTGAATCGGATTGTAATATATTTATCCTTTGCTTCCGCTGTGCATTTAAATTGTGTTGTTTAACTATGATGATATCAACTACGTCACGATACTCCCCACTGGGCCCACCGGTAATACGTGGAAATATCGGGGTGTGACACTATCGCTTGCGTCAATCACAGAATGTAGCTGGAATAAATGAAACAAGACTGCTGCAACATTGAAGAAGTCTAGATTTGAAGCAAAGTTAGCTTCGTACGAAGCCACTAGCTTCGTAAGAAGCCACCCGCATCATTCCTTGTTCGAACCCAGTTGCCTATATATAGGAGTCTTGTTTAGTTCATTTGTAACTTTTGGACAACTTTGAGGTGAAGCTCTGTCCATTTGGTTTCATGGTGTAAACTCTATCAGATCTTAATAGAAACCGGTTATATTTACATCTTTGTGTTCATTCCACACACGTGATTGGATTCCGCACATTTCACGTGTCGGTACGCATTCAAGGTCAAGGAATTCATCAAGATCCTGAATTCACAAGTGGTATCAGAGCGGGTGCTTGATTGCTAGGATCGAAGACACAGAGTTTCATGCTTCTACATCAAATTTATAGCTGATTTCATCCTCTACATCATACTTCTACTTCTTCTCATCTTCATCTCATTTTCTTTGAACTTTAAAATCAGATTTAACAAGTTTTAACGATTATAATCGTCTAAAATTTTGATATAACGTGCGAAAAACGGTTTTGATTAATCCTCTAAAGTTTCAAATAAAATTCAAAGGTTTACACATTCAATTGATTAAAAAACTGATCGAAATTGAAAATGTTCGCTGACTATGCTTGGTGCGAAGCTACATCTTCGAACGAAGCCACTTTGGGTTGAAAGAATCTTTGTTCAAAGCTAATAGTGTCTTACTGTTTTACGAAGCTACTATAGCATCCTCGTTCGAACGTACTTTTTTAGATCAAAATTTGTGACTTCGTACGAACGCATCTTCGTACGAACCCACACTGAGTCTGATCATTTTGCTTTCTGGCTTCGTACGAACGCAGTATTGTGTTTGTTTTTCGGATTTGATCAAGTGTTTGTCTGTTTGCAGGTTGTTCAAAGATCGGAATTATGGCTGAAGAGTTTTACAACACGTTCTACAATGCATTTACCTTCGAAACATCCGAACAAACAACTGTCACACCTAAAAGCATTTCCAAAACTATAACTGATAACATAAATCATGACAATGTATACGGAAATCATCAAAGGCCACCTAAACTAATGAACATTGAAGATTATCCTTGGTGGAGTACACGTTTGAAAATTGGGTGAAGGCTTATGCCTATTAAAGATGGGGTTTGATGATTTACGGTTATGTATTCCAGAATATTCAAAAACTCAGAAAGAAAAACATTCTGATGAACTAAGAATGCTAATATTATTACAACAGGTGGTAAGATAGGATATTCTTTCTTTGCTTCAGCATGGTGAATCTTCAAAGTCAATGTGGGAAGCTCTAAAGATGAAAGCTAAAGGGGGAAAAGACATCAAGAAAAACAAAATCTCATTACTGAAAAAAAGAATTTGATTTGTTTGATTGTATGAAAGGAGAGACCGTTAGCCAAATGATAGAGAAATTTTGTTATCTGAAAATTGAGTTAGAGCGATTTGGAATCTACAAAGAAAGAGAGGAGATGGTTGATAAACTCTTCGAGGCATTGCCACATGAGGAAGATTGGAAAACTTATGTGATTGTTTTGAAAAATGATGCTAAATTTGATGAGATGACATTAGAGAGTCTGATTGAAAAACTGGAGGGACATGATTTGCTGCTACGAAAACAAAACAAAATGTATAGTTCTAGTTATCAACAGAATGTCGATCTGTATTACCGAAGAGGTATGCTGCAAAACAACGAATCTATAAAGATCAGAACAGCATTCAGTGCAAATAAGACTGGTGATTCTTCAAACAACAAATCTTCAAGTTATGATCCAGGATATCATTCTTCTTCTGCTTCATCCAAATCTGGTTCAAGTCAAGATTGGAAAAATTCTCCACATTTGAACAATGAGTTTGCTCAACAGCACATGAGTTTCTTAGCATCTATTCTGGTATCTTATGAAGGTTTAATTGCAAGTAAGATCGGTAATCCGAACAAGACAAAGGAGGATTACGATCAGGTTGATCCAGAAGAGATGGAGCTCATGGACATTCACTGGTGCATGGCTAGTGTCATCAGGAGAGCTCAAAGGTTCATGGAAATCACCGGAAGAAAATGCTTGGAAGGCCTAGACATGAAGATAGGCTTTGATAAGAACAAAGTCACTTGTTTCAACTTTCAAGTGTAAACAAAAGGGGCATTTCAAGAGGGAATGCACAAACAACAAAGCTGATGAAAGTGTGAATCCGTTTCATGATGATTATTACAAAAAGGCTATCTATCATCACAACAATGAGCAACCAACAAGAAAGCAGCTTGATGAAGGATCGTCTAAAGAAAAGAAACACGCTATGTTAACGATTCGTGATCGTAATGAATCTAGTATTCTTCAAGATGATAGCGAATGGAGGATTCAAGACGATGAAGGGTTCAATTGGAATGATCATTTTAAAGAAGATGGATAATTTAAAGCAATGGTTGCTAAGATCAAGAGAATCCAAGAGAAATAGAGGCTCAAGGTTATCTGGATAGTATGATGCCTACAAAGAAGCAAGATGGGCTAATAGATGGGATACTGATAGGGATTGTTATGTTGACCCGAAAGGTAATCCGGTAATTGATCCCGATGAAGTAGATTTTGATGCCCTAGTTGCTGCTATACCAACTGAAAGTGTTTGGCTTCAAGGGATTAGAGAGATCCGAGGATACAGAGAAAAGGTTGAAGAAGAAATCTACAAGGTGATTTGAGCTTGGAGAAAAATAAAAAGAAGACAGTTGAGGAGATATTGTTTGAGAGTCAGAAGTTAGTGAAGCAGGTAAGAAAGCTGGTGATGAGATGGCAAAGGAAGCTGTTGCAGGAAAACAGCCAGAGAAAGAAGATCAGAAACAGAAAGCAGAAAAAAACTACGATGCCTAATGCTGAGGTAAGAACTCAATCTGAATCTTCTGAAATGTTAGATAAAATTGTGCATAAAACTGATGAACGGTGCAAGAAGTGCATGGAAACATGTAAAGCTCGTACTGAAAAGGATAATAATCTAAGATCCAGAGACAGTAAATTTACAAAAATAGAAAGAATTTTCAAAGAAAAATGTGATGAAATGTTTGAAAATGAAAAGTTTTTGAAACAAGAAAATGAAATATTGACACAAAAATGTGATGATCTTGAAAAGGAAAACAAAATTTTGAAAGAGAAATGTTCAGAAGTTTGCAACGAATGTGTTCCAAAAGATAAAACTATTCAAGAGTTGCAAAAAGAATATGATGGAATGAAATTGTCATATCACACGGTTAAAGAAGCTTATGAGATTTTGAAGAGTAAAGTCACAAGTCTGGATAATAGATTGTCAGCTTGTCAAGAAACAAATAGTTTTCTTGAAGCCAGATATAAAGGAAAGTAAATAGTTGTAAATAACCACATTGATGAAATTGATAAACTTAAACAAGAACTGGCTAAAAAGAAAAATTAGTTAACAAACTTCAAAGTTATCATGCTTTGTCATATATTTTGGAACGTATTTTCAACATCACACAGGATGGTAAAGATTCCGAAAAGAACAAAAAGGGAATTGGGTCAGAATACCATCAATTTCCATCACCGTTGGAGGATAATTATACATTCTATAATGGCGAAAAGGTGGAAAAAGCTATTAACATGGTTGACCAATTACCTGACATCGATGTGACTTACACCAAATCCGATGACATCAGTGATTCAGAGGTGGTTGGTAAAGTTGTTGAAAGTGTTTTATCAGAGGAGTCTACCAGAACAGATAAGTCTGAGTCACAGGATGAAAATGAGGGAGGTTTTCATGAAAGGTATATTAAAAATTCAAAATCTGAGAAAGATGCGAATGATGATTCAACAGGATTGGTGTATACCATGATTGGATCGAACAAATTATTCTCAGATGTTGAATTCCCGATTCAGGATGTGATTTCAGATAAATTTGACAAAGTGTTCAAACTGGTGGAAATTCAAAAGTCTGAAATTTCAAAATTTGCTGGCAAGAGCAAGAAAAATTCTTATAACAAACCTAATTATAAAAAGAAAAACATGAAGGTTGGGTTGGGTTATAAGAAGAAACATAATCAGAAACATTTTGGAAAGACAAATCTTCATAAACAAACGAACTTTGTTCAAGGAACAAGTTCTGAGGAAGAGAAAGAACTCAAATTTAGACGACAGTATAATGAAGAGTTCTATGCTTAGAAGAAACAACAACAACAACAGGCCAAAGATGTTTCAAAAAGAACATGTTTTAAATGTGAACAAACTGAACATCTTGCTCACAAGTGTCCAAATCCAAAGCCTATTAGTGTTGAGAAAAAGAAATCTGATGTTGTGAATCAGAAGTCAACCAAGTTTGACTCAATGCAAACTTGGAAGCCGAAAATGTCAAAGGCTGAATCACAACAAACTGGGAAACCAGTGATAACCAGATTTAGAACAACACAAAGTTGGAAAACAAATGTTGATGCAACAAAACCACACCAGTTTTGGAAACCAAAAGTTGTTCAAAATGAAAGATTTTATAAAAGGAATGTTTCAACAGATCAAAAATGGGTGGTCAAACAACAAAAGGTTTCAGTTGATGAGAAAATTAATGAAAATGTTTTTAAGAAGAATGAACGAAACTATCCAGTTTTATCTGGAAAGATTCATGTTCAGTTACCTGAGTCAAAACAGGCTGGGGTTGCTTTGTTCAAATGATCAAATTAGTTGAATGTGCATGTGCTCCCGAAGACAATTGAATATCAACAAGAGGAGTATCGGAGCAGCATAGCATGAGAGGAGGAGGCTGCTGATCCCTTCAACTGAGAAACAGGGAGTTTGTTCGTTTCTGTATATAAATAAACCATATTTCAAAAACCCTAAAAAAAGAAGAAAGAAAATTTAAAACCAAATATATGTTTTTATTCTGTCAAAATTTGAAAAATGAAAAAAAAATATGTGTTTGTTTTTTAATTTGTTAAAAATTCAAAAATTATGTTGATTGAATATGCCGAAACCCTATGGCTGAACAAACATGATTATTTCACAACTAACAATGGTTTTAACATTGTTAAAAATCAGTGTGTTGTAAATCATGGGGGTACTTTATACGAAACAGAGCATGTGATGCAGAAAATGGATGGTGAGTCAAAGCTATCTACATCGGATTGTCAAATCTTCTTAAATGTTTTGAATTTTAGGGGGAGTAAATATTTTCAGAAAAATACAAAAACATTTGAAAATTTGAAAAATTGAAAAAGCCAAAAACAATAGAAAATGAAAAAGATTTTTTTTTTTTTTGTAAAAAGATGAAATGATAGTACATCAGTAGACAATCGCAGTACACTAAAGAAATGGAAAGTCAAATGTGATAAACAGTCTCCCTGATGATATGCCAGTAGGTTTCTACACATTTAGTAGATTGTTTTCGAGATATAAACCTAAATATCAATAACTTACTTATCTCGTGGGGACCATCTCTCGGATATATGGGTAACCCCCGGAATCTTGTTTGAGAGATTGCCTGATTCTGAGATACTAGGTTTTTATACTGTTTGATATCTAGGGTATTATACCTGGTCTTCTGATATTGAGGAAGCAATGGCCTAGACCTCGTATAATACTTTATGTGTTTAATGCTTACCCTCGGCATAAAAATTGAAAAATATCGAAAGATAGAAATCAATTGCAGTTGTAAAGAAGATCTCCAAGTGGGACACACCTCAAGTCGAGCCTTCATCTCTTTGATTGAACGGTAGCTCATACCTAAGCTCTCAAGGTCTCGCACTAACCCAGAGAACAGATATCATTATAGTATATTCACCTGTAAGACTGAATCTTGGGAATCTTGATACGAGAGTATATTCTGAGGCAGGACACGCGAATAAGTTAAGTGCTTAAAACACTTATCTCGTATCTCGAATCAGTTGAACTTTGTGTGAAAATTTAAGTGGATCAATATAGTGACAATCTAAGTGAATCGTTTAGAACTTAAAGTGTTTATAGCTCAATGGTGCTAGTGATTTGTCATAAACTGATATGATCCTCTAACGCAAACTCAAACAAAAATATTGTCTGTAAATATTTTTTTACTGCTTTACGTTTCAGAAAAATTCAAAAATATTTTGATTCTGCTTTATTTTCAACAACCGATGTTCGAGAGCTGAGTTTCAAAATCTGAGTATGCTGAATGTGTTTCTAGAAATAATCAAGTTCATTAATTTGAAACTTGAAGTTTTATTGAAAAATAAAAAACAGTTTGTGAAAACCTCCAAGGTCATTAATTTGGACTTGGATGATTATTTGTAAAGTTTTGGATACTTTAGCTGTCATTTAAAAAGTCATTTGATAGGTGGAGTGGAGTCGGGTAATCCTGGATAATTTCATATTGTCATTATTGGATACTTAGAGCCAGGTTATTGATCCTGAATATGTGGGTTATAGAGCAAGGTTATTATTTATGTGAACAAACGATGTCATGTGTTGTCACATATTTGAAATGCTCCAGCTTATACATTATTATATGATTAGAGCTAGATTGTTAATTTTGATCTTAAAATTGTCAAATATCTTATAAATGTTTGAGATTTGTAGATGATAGAGTCAGATTACGATCCCGATAGCTAAGCTTAAGGGGGAGTCTGAAGACAAGCGTGCAATCAAGAGCCAGGTGACTATCCTGGAGGATCTTATGGAGCTTGTAGAGCCAGGTGACAATCCGAGAAGCTGAAAGCACTGAAGCTTAAAGCAAGGGGGAGCCTGATGATAGTGTTAAATGAAAGGGGAAGCTGAAGTTGAAGATAAAAACAAATCCACAGGGATTTTGTTGGAGATTAGGGAGTCTGTGTTGCTGACATTGTCGACATTTCTAAGAGACTCAGGGAGAGACAGAAAGCTACGAATTGACTGCAGCAATATCCAAGGGGGAGTCTGTGAGTGCAGTATGTCTATCACCTGCGTCAATCACGGAATGTAGCTGGAACAAATAAAACAAGACTGGTGCAACATTGAAGAAGTCTAGATATGAAGCAAAGGTAGCTTCGTACGAAGCCACTAGCTTCGTACAAAGCCACCCACATCATTCCTCGTTCGAACCCAGTTGCCTATATATAGGAGTCTTGTTTTGTTCATTTGAAACTTTTGGACAACTTTGAGGCGAAGCTCTGTCCATTTGGTTTCATGGTGTAAACTCTGTCAGATCTTAATAGATACCGGTTATATTTACATCTCTGTGTTCATTCCACACACGTGATTGGATTCCGCACATTTCACGTGTCGATACGCATTCAAGGTCAAGGAATCATCAAGATCCTGAATTCACATCAATATCAATAGCTAATATTTTATAAATCATTTACTCGTGTAATACATAGGTTTCTAAGCTAGGATATTTTTTATATATATATGAAAAACTTGTAATGATATATTAATAAATAATCGTATGTTCAAGTTGATATAGTTATTACTTATTACTATATTTTCTTTGTTATTTTAAAAACATAAACCATGGAAAACTTAAAAAATGACATGTGTTTAGGTTTGTATGATCCTTTTTTTTTATCTACGTACATCTATTAAGCTATTATAAAATCATAAGGGAAAACATAAATCAAAAGGCTTGTAATCTAGTGTTATCAAACAATGTGGAGAAGGTATTTTCCCCAAAGGTGTAGAATTAGGTGTTGTGTAATTCAGTGTTTATGAGTTAGTTGTTGTGACAAAAATAAAAAATAAAAGTCATTATTGAAATAAGTTATGACGTCCATTAAAGTTCAGTCAAATAATAAAACTGTACTATATTATATTATTTCTAATATAATAATCTTTATGAGTACATTATTTTCTTCTTATATATAGTATAGCATAGGTTAATGCGAAAGTTTATTACAAATGGTTGTTTTCTTCGGTTTGTCGTCAAAGAGTATTTATTAAATACGTGATACTTTTAGAAGTATATATGTTACTGGTCATCCACGGCTTGAGCTGAAGACGGCGATTAAAGTAAACTAAATCAGCGTATAGTTATGCGGCACATTCATTGCACAAATGCTCGCTAGCCACCACCATGCATCCAGAACGCTTCTTTCCATTTTCAACGCATCCTCTTATCAAATGTCCATGGATGTATAACCTTGCTTTTCATATCAAATTTTCACTCATCTTTCAAACATACGCATTTTCTTTTTTAGTACTACGCCCTCTTTCAAATATCATTTTTTTAAGAAAACTAGGCTATTTGCCCGCGTTAAACGTGGCTTTAACAAACAAACCAATTATTCATGTTCAAATTTAATATTATGTAAAAATATATACATTGGAAGAAGCCGAATCTTTCTTCAAACAATCCAAAATATAAATATAATAATAAAAACACATTGATCATACGTGTAGTTACATAAGTTCCATAGATTAATACAAAATGGGATCATTATGTGGCTAAGTTGCATACAATGTAGTTATTTGGAACAGGTATTACAAAGCTTTGGTTTGCAAAAGGAGTGTCTTGGCATCAATTAGTGTATGACAAAATTGGTTTATTCTTCTTGTTGGTAGCCAACCCCTAGGTTCCTTTTCCTAAGCCTTACACCGAACAAAACCATCAGATCATACAAAACTGTACAATGAACATGCAAGTTTATAAGAATCAAATTAAGTTGGAGATTATATGAAAGGTATACAACTCATAAGAGCAAAAGTCAACGACACACCCATGCAAAACTATATTTGCAATGTAGTTCCATAAAAATCTTTTTAACCAATTACATTACCATGTCAGTTTTTTTTAACAATAAAAAAACAACTCAATAAAATCCCATAAAAACGCAAAAGTATGATATTAAAACCACATCAAGATTTACTTCCAGCAGAGCCCAAAATCGGCATGAATATGTTTTTTTTATCTTTGCTTTAGCTGAATACTTTAAGTAGAAAAACTCGCTGAAGTTGGTGAGACGTTCGGTCTATTTACACAGGCACACAACCAGAGCAACGATTTCTTTCTTGCAGAGAAAGATCCTGAGGGGCAGCCAGTTTCTTTCACTAAATAGGAATGAAAGTATTCAACCGTCGGACTTTGCTCTAAAACGTACTGACCTGAACCAAATTGATATTTTTTTAAAAGAATGAACCGTAGAACTCATTTTGTTCCTAACCCGTATTGACCCGAACCCATTCTGACCCAAAGCCGTTTTCCAATTTTAAAGTTGATTTGAAAGGGCCGGATGTTAAAAAGAAAGAAACATCAAATAATTCCAGTATACGCAACGCAATTTTATGCAGAAAGGGTCGAGTGTTAAAAAGAAACAAACCAAAATTTTAAAAAAGTCTTCAATGATAGTTTCATGATTTGGGTAAATGATGTGCACATTGGTAATTGTTGATATGAGGTAAATAAAAAAGAGCACTAAAAATTAAGAAGAACCCAACAATTTGAAGATTGCATAACATTATTGAAAAGAACCCCTACCTGGATCACTATAGCTTTTTAAGATTGTATTGGTTTTACTCATGTCAACTATCCACAACTTTTTGCATAAAATTGTGTTGCGTATCAATCTCGAAAATAATAGATATTCAAACTTTTAACCAATCTCAAATACCCTTGTTAAACTTGTAAAATTAGTAGTCATATCAACATATTCTATATTATATGTGAAAGTTTAGAGCTATACCTCTTCTGCTTTAACCGCGATAACATAAGCCCAAACCAACACCTAGCGAACCTCTTAAAAAACATGAAAGTTAAAGAATTATGTCAACGATCACAATTATAAACCCAAATTAACAGCTCTCTTTTTAATACAAAACAAATCACATATAATAATGAATATAAGATATGCACTTAAATGCTCCTATAATTACTTGATCCAAATAAAATTCAAATTCATAAAAAAAAAAACAAAGTTCTACCTAAACATCCAACAGCTTCTTCTCTGAACATTATGGCCTTGAAAAAGAATTAAGCGACTCAGAAATGTTAACGCATTGTGACTACAAATAACATTATTGCCACATCAAAACAATGCTTTTAACAAATTCCTTAAATCATCATAGACAATAACCTTTGAGCTTCTAGGAACTTCATAAGCCCAACCTTTGATGCAGCTGACGAATCAAGTGAGCAACGACCCGTCATGACAACCTTATACACTTCAGAACCAAACGGCTTATACCCATCAAGAACGAATTAACATTCAGATAAACCAACGTTCATCCACACGACCATCGATTCACATATCAACATGTTATAGGTCGAAAAACGGAGCCAACAACACAAAGAAAACCCAAACACCAAAAACAGAAAACGAAATCAACCAAATCAATATTCCTATCTATTAAAGACTAAATAGAACGAATACCCTGAACAAAGGCTCACTAAAAAGAGCAACCAATTAATGGACACAATGAAAAAATCAACGAAATCGACCTTTCGAAGGCTCAAAGTTCCCAATAAACTTGGCTGCAAGGTGGATTGTAGGTCTAAACCTACCATCCAACATCGTTGCCATGCCATCTTCAACGATTTTATGTCAAAACGTGAAACACCATTATCAACATCAAAGATCATATTAAAGCTTCAATTCGTAGCCCTAAGGTAGATTTCAACTTTAGAAAATCATTAAGAAAAACAACAAACATATAACTAATCTGGGATTCTTCAAGGAGAAAAAATGTTACAAAACAGTCAATCTTTGCCCCCTCTCATATGGAATTCTAGATGAACTCGTTTCCACCCAAAAGTAGACGACCCCTCTAATGGGGCGTTTGTCCCCTTTTGTGCTACGTCGTTGTCCGCTTCTTAGAGATGAAGATGATAGCTAGTGGAATGATAACATATAAAACTAAATCATGCATTTATAGGTTAATAAGAAGTCAATTAACAAGCAAATGTTTGAAAATAAATTCAATACAATAAAAAAAATTAATAAGTTGTTTATCGAAAACAAATTTTACACTAGCATGTAACTTTTGCATCTAAGATGGATGTTTGGGAGACATCTTCTTTATTGGTTGAAGAGAACTCTTTTGAAGTGTTCTCCAAACTTTATTCCTTTAAATATTTTTACAAAGATAGCATAAATTGCAATGACTTCGACAAAATATGTGTATCCTTGGTGTACAAAACTTGCATATAATAAACTTAGATTGGGCATCTTCATGCCAGTTCAAGCTAGAGGTAGATTTTGTAATGTCCAGGCTTGACCAAAACTCGAAAGTATTTGTTGGAGTAAACCCTTAGTAAACATGTTTACAAACCGATAAGCTAATGAAACCTACAACACACGAATATGACCAAAGGCAACACGTTTCCTAAGGAAGGTATGTTTTATGTTGTACATTATTAGAGTACATTGACAATACTAAAATTGTCAAGTATTTGATGATTTTAGTGTCATCAAGCCTTTTGGGTAACTGACATTTAGGTGAGGTTCCTCTACCAAGTGTGTTTTTCCCACAAAGTGTAGGAAGTGATCTTGACCATTGGATGAGTGTGTTTGATGGTTGAGAGAATCTTGGTGACATTTTGGTAATATGTGTGTCTTAAAAATAGGATGATTTAATTAATTAGGGGTAGATGTGTCATTTAGCTTCTTTTAAATATGGAAATTACGGTCATCCCATAAACCACTCCACATTTCTGGCAATTCTCTCTCTCTCCCTCTTCCTTCTCTCCTTCGTGAAGAAACACAACGTCAAGAACACACATCGTGAATCATACAATATCACACATCATGAAGAAACCCAATTATCATGAATCATAAAATATAACACAACGTCATTTAACTTGTATGGTGTGTTATACAATATAACACATCGTGAAGAACCCAAAAATTATAAAACACAACGTCAAGAAACCACAAAAGACATGTCATTTGTGAATCATAACTGGTATAACACATTGTGAATTAACCTGTAACTGGTAAAACACATCGTCAAGAAATTACAAATACATCTCCTTCCTAAAAACACGTTAATAATTACAAAATACATCTCCTTCCTAAAACATAATCTGCTATAACACACTGTGAATTAACTTGTAACTGGTAAAACACATCATAAAGAAATTATTCATGAAGGATTGCAGCTGGTAAAACACATCGTCAAGAAATTGTTCATGAAGGATTGCAGCTGGTAAAACACATGTTACACTGTGAATGTCTAAAACACAGCGACAAAAAAATTCTCTAATTAATCCAATGATAAACTGCTAAAACACAACAGTACTAGTCTGCTTGCTGCTAAAACACAACGGTATTAGTCTGCTTGTTGTTAAAACACAATGTCAAGAAATCCTCCAACATTAATTCAATATCGTAATCATTGTTAGATAAATCATACAATTACTACAACACATCAAACAAAAATTCAAGTTTATGCAATATCATAAAACTTTACCATCACCGCAATCAACCATAACATTTGATGCCATGATTTTGATCAGTAAAGATGTTATGAAGAACCAGATGTAATACGAATGCTCTGGGGATATGTTGTATCGATTGTATAATTTAAACGAAACCGTCGATTTGATTTCAATGAGATATTTAGTTTCCTTAATTATCTGGTTAGTTGTTTTATCTATTAATATAATCCATAATTAAAACAATAATCCAATTACCTTAATACCCTTTTGATTATCAACTTTTTTTTTTGTCAAACATTTATGTACTGAAAATAATCCTTAGGGTTTCCTGTGAATTCGCTTTCAATGGTAGGGGTTTTCAGAATTCGTTTCGAATTCGAAAAATTCGAAATTCAATTAAATTCAATTCGATTATCAAGAATTCATTTCAATTATAAGAATTCAAATTCGAATTCGATTGGGTAACATGAAAAACTGAAATAAAAAGTTATAAAAAATATATACATATCGTAATTGCAAATTCTTTATTTATAAATACATATCATATTTACTATCACAACTAAGAAATCTATAGATACAAATACAAATTACAAATCTCTAAAAACTTCTTTATATACAACATTTAGTGTCGTATTCGTAAGTTTACCATCTTTATCAACAATTACGAGTTTGAGTCCATCTTTGTTTTTAACTCTAGACAAAGCGACGTAAAGCTGACCATGAGAAAAGACTGGTTGTCTGAGAAAAAGACCTACTTTGGATAATGATTGACCTTGACTTTTATTTATCGTCATGGCGAAGCATACAACAATAGGAAATTGTCTTCTTTTAAACTTAAATGGGATCTTCTTTTAAACTTCTTTGTGTGGCAGATATAGTTCTAAGATTTATTAGGCATAACTTTTTAACCTAAACAACCTACTTCATGACTCACATCAGATTAAAGCTATTACATGATATCAGTAACAAAGATTTCAAAATGGTGGCTATAATGTAATTACTTACCAACAATGTCGGTGGATGGCAATTCACCGGTAATAAGTGTTGACACAATCTTCTTCACATTCTCAGTAGTTCTATTCTACAATGAATTATCATGAGCAAAATCAGTTTCAAATACTATTAGCACATTCCATAGCCTACAATAACAAAATAGATCCCAACAGATCCTAATGTTAAAAAGCAAACACCAAAATGTATAACCACGTTTACATTCTAGAAGTAAGGGCCATATCTCTATCCAAATCTCAGTTACACTTACAAAACCTAGATGACCTTTTTCATCAAATATCTCAATATTTAAATTGAAATTCAATATATATTTATTTCTGTTTACAAATCCACTACATCGTCATGGGACCATTTAATAACTTCAACAATAGAGCTTATAATATAACAAACTTCAATAGTACAGTAGAACTATAAAAAAATATGACAATTTCATTAAGCAGAAAAGTGGATAACAACAATAAATTAGTACTAATTTAAGCGTATCTTGTGATTTTCCTTCAAATGACCTAGTTTTGAAATCAAAATGCGCATAAAAACGATCGAATTCGAATCAATTAAGCCTCAATATGACTACCTGTTACTTAAACAACAGATTTGAAGATACGGCGAGCATAAAACACTTACGATCAAAAGCAATATACTCCGAAGTTAAAAAGTAAATCAGAAAACGAATCTGCTTACAGAACTCGAAAACACGATTTATCAATACTTTGTAAACAAAATATCTACTATTCTAACGGTTACAGTTCATCGAAAACAAATCTGATTAAATTAACCAAAAAATATCAAACTTGTTAACACATAAGCTATCGATATAAACATTATGGTATAAATATTTTAAACATATTGATACCCATTTTAGTTTTGTAATGTAGTTGTGTACCTCTTTCTGTGAACAATGCTAACCATGATGTCATATAGATCTTGAAAGGTTGTAAACATTAAAACATCAAACAAATCATTTAACGTACGTCTTCTAAACCAAAGCACTATAATCATTTTGCTGACCAATGTCACCATTTTCAGAGAGTAAATTATGATCGATTTCTTCAACCGTTCTAGAGAAACTGGAGTCATCTATATCATTAGCAGCATCAGAAAGCTGGGTTGATTCATCCAGTTTACCAGGCATATAACATAATTAAGAATCATCCGCACACATCTCCATGTCATCGTTTTCAATGTGACACATGGATGCAGTAGGGTCCAGCATATCAATCGATGTAGGTATACAAAACTGTTGCTGACTGGATATTGAATGATTCTGAAAGTGTGATCCCGCCTCGTCTTTTTGCCGACATTTCACACCCGTGCCTTTTCTTCTTATCCGCTCTGTCCCTCGTATTTTTTTTCTCGACTTCATTTAGGTCGGAATCAGTTACGTCGGCAATCATCATGCTTCCGATTTGGTCTCTCAAACATTCATGGGCGAGAAACCGGATTCTAGTCACAGCGTGCATTTGCTGATCATCCATCCCGTGTGTCGACAACATGTCTGCTACATTTGGTATGTCCCTCAATGCAACATTCTGTCATAGGTTGTAAATTTGAAGCACAATAACAGTTAAAAAGAAATACTAAAATAAACAGACTACATTCAATAAATAAAAGATGCTCGTGAACATTTTAGTCTATAAAAACTTGTAGATAATCGCTCTAATATGTCTATAAAAATATGTTGTTTCCTTTTGATAAGTGTAACAAATAACAAAGATTTGTGGTACCAGAACTATGGGTTGTGGAACAAAGAGTTACCTTTTTAATTGATCTAATCTTCTGTGAGTAGAAACAGGGAGCTAATTAAGCCATTTGTTGATCATCTCTTGTGGCCTACTAAACACGATGTTCAAACAATAGCAACAAACAACATATTAACCATAAAAATCGAACCCTAAACGAATGTTTAATATGAAATCGAACCCTAATTCATATGAAAATCGAACCCTAAACGAATGTTT